>JARHVA010003467.1:1377500-1405000 GCA_037957365.1 Torreya grandis | reverse complement strand
TTGTCAATTAGTTATGTATGTGATATGTTTTTTTAGAAATTAAGACAATCAATGGCTGATTAATGTAATATCATTTATATAAATATATATACTTTGGGTATGTATGTTTGGATTGGTATTTTTGTTGGTTAAATTCCTTGATGGTAATATCATCAAGCTAGACCATTTAGTTTAATTGTGCTTATATGGAATCAGGAAGGGGACCTGTAAACCCTCAAATCAATAAAAATAATAATAAACATATTATAATAATACCCAATTAATTAATTAAGAATGTAAAGTCTGTAGAACTTGATTACCATCCAATCACACCAAACTAAATGCCTAATGAGAAGAGGATTAGGCAAAATTGTTGACACTTAGAATAAATAGGTGTGGATAGGCTAGAAGATGTTGATAACATGTGTCATAGGGGCTTATTTTGGGTTAATTTCTATAGGTATCCCAGTTGATGTCATGCCTTTGCCAGTTTATTACAAGAATTATCAAGGGTGCAAACTTCTACATTATTTTTCTATTGTGAGGAAAAGATACATAATGATTCTATGCCTATACACTATGAAGCTGAATTGGAAATTAATTACTTCCCACAAAATTCCAGATGGAATCTAACTCATAAGGAGATCTTGGGGCCTATTCATGGGTGGATAGAGGATGTAATCACAACAAGGGGCCAATTTAATCCTCTTAGAAAACTTCCTCGACTAGGAGACCATAAGATTTATATGTTTATTGAAGGTGTAACATAATCATCCATCAAGAAAGTGAAATCCATTAGTTTAGACTGGAAAGTATTATCTTTTATGAGTATCTCCAAGGTAATATCATTTAAGTCAAATGTATTACTATAGTGAAACAATAAAGGAGTAGAATTTCATAGTGATATGTTTGAATGTATAGTGTATATTTAATTTTTCAATTAAAATGATCCATTTTAATGAGTTTTGTCAGATATTTTATAATATTTTGCATGTTTTAGATGTAATATATGCACTTTATGATGAGGAGGAAATAAATTCTTGTTGAAAGTTTACTGCAGTTTTGACACGATAGTTGTTAGTCAATTTAGTCATTACATACATGGCCTCATCATTGACAACCCTTAGAGCAACCTTCACCTGGCTTCATTGATTACAACACTAACATCTAACATTTCCAGTTCCATTTCAATACATTGCACATGTTTTTATATTTTTATATCTATCTAAGCATACCCATGTTGATCTAACAATCTCTCAATATAAAAATTGTTATATCTAGAGATATCTTGTCAAATATCACTACTATATCATGTATCTATACAACATAACACATTTGCAGGACTCTTTCCTCTGAGGGCAGTCCTTGTAGGTTCATCATTCCTACCCTTAGAAGAGGGGGAAAAAAGGGTTTTTTTGTCACAGAGATCAAAGCTCCTAACAATCAAAACAACAAAATTCAAATCACCGAGTTCATAATCTAGAGGTCAAACCAGTCAGAATAAAACATAAAAACAATGACAATTCTAGATCAACAACTAGTTTTAGCATAGGACAACAATGCCAAAAATGGACATCAGTTCCAAATAGAAGGGTTCCCTCATTTTAGCACTCTTATCTAGGTAGAAAACACCTAGGTTTTCCAATAATAGGCAAAACTTTTAGCTTAGCTACAATTTTTTCACATCCAAATCAGTCAGAATCAACAGTTTCAATACAATTTTCTTAGAGAATCCAGATATAAGGGGTATCATACATAGTATGAGGGCTCTCACTTATAGTTTTAGATTAGGTAGTTGACATAACTTCTAGACTAGAATTAATATTATAGACACTAGTTATTGGGGGAAATGTGCATGACACATTGGTCTTCTTTTGTTTTTGAGTTTAGTTTATTACCTAGGCATTCTTAGTAGTTGCATGCCTCACTCCATCTGCAAGTGGTTGGCATCATTTTCAAGTTGAACTTTCACACAAAGTTTAACTTCCCAAGTACCCGAGTTCCCATGTTGGCTTTTACATAAGCATATTGCATCAGTTTCAGAGTGGATTTCATACAAGCCTAACCTCCATATTTCAAAATGGCTAAGAGTGGCCTAGTTTCTAGTATACATTCAACTATCCATGCCACACTTTTAGATTTTTAGAGCATCCATGAGATCCATGAGCCATATCATATGACATTATTCTATACCAGTATCAATTCATATCTTCACTTCATATGGCAATGATGGAGCCAAAGGGCCAACCTTTATATTCTTGAGCTACCTATTCAGAGGGATTGGACACATAATCCAAATATTGATTAACACACACATGATTCATTAACTTCAATTAGTTAGTGATGATGGAGCCAAAGGGACTAACTTTGTATTCTTGAGCCACCTTCCATAAAATTGAGCACTTAGCTCCATTCATGATATTAATCTTGATTCAACACATACCCAACATCATCTAGCACAATCCAGCATCACAACAGGTTTTGTATTGGTTTTCATTCATTTATATTCCTCTTTTATCTTACCCAACTTTGTATGTTCTCATTTTAGATATAATGTATCTAGTAAGAACTGATCTACTCTATGTTTTTCATTGCATATTCACACTTCACAGTGTGCTCTCTCTATGCACATCTAACATCACACAACTTCATGAGATTCTCCCTTACAGGTAAGTTCATGTATGCTTTCTACTTTTATTTATCATAGTATTTCAATTTTATACATCACTAGAATAAAGTGGGGGAAAATGTAGTCATATAAAATGCAAAATTTTGTTACTTAAGTGTGGCTAATGACACCCGATCCATAGGTCCTCTTACTTGCTTGCACAACCCTTATAGGCCTTTATTCCACCGATTCCCAATCATCCACATCCTTCCAAACTTAACCCTTATAGACCCAGGCATATCTTTTAGTCCCATATCCATACCCCTAGGTTTCATTCCCTCTAGACAACAATGACCAACATAGATAGGAGCACTGAAACCCAAGGTGTCCTGTTTCTGGCACTGTTGTCCAAGTGTAAATTTGGTTCAAATGATCATATACTCTTGAGTCCTTTTCTTAATTCATGTTGGCCTAACATGAATTCATTTAACCCATGATCATAAAATTCCATTCAAAGTCCATTTAGAAGGGTTGACACTCATTTACAAGAGAGAAGCAAGAATATAAGCAAGTACACTCAAGCACTTTTCCCTATTTTTTGCATACAGCCTTCCAATATTATTCCAAGCTTATTCAAATGCTTGCACTAGTCCCTATCCATCTGAAGTACATCCAATTTTTCATCTACTTACATTTTATTACACAATTACACTAACACTTTAATGGGAGAACTAAATTAGCTTGATCCTTCCTCAGGGTATTGGTATGTAGGTAGCGTGCCCACATACGGGGTGTAAAGTGCATCCAACGTATCCTTTACACACTAACCCCTTCTCTATCTTTCCCAAATTTTCCTTTCAAGTTCAATAAAAAAGATCTCCTAGGGATTTTAAATATTAAAACAAACACACAATGATCTCCATAGACTTTTGGGATTCGATTTTTTACTAACAGGGTAACACAGATCTACCAAATAATACCCAAAAAAATTAGATCACCTAGACAATAGTGCTAGAAAAGGACTACCGTGTCAAACAACAAGGTGTCCCACTTTTGGTGCTCTTTTTTAATCAAAAAATGAAGTTTAGGAACCTATTTTTAACACTGTCCCAGTCGTATACCTAAATTCTTAGGCCTTCTCTCAGACTAGAAAGGTCAGAATAAGCTAAGTCATATTTTCTCTTATTTATTACTATTTTTAGAAAAGACAAAAATACAATCTATTTACATAAATCAGTGGCTTAATTATTGCACATTATTTGTTGATTTACTTTACTCTATACCTATTTATTAATTAGGAATAAAACTCCATTATTCAAAAAAATAATAAAACATTTGGTGAACTTGACTTACTTCAAATTTTGCACAAAAACCCTAAAAACCCTAGAGTAGATTATTTCTATTTTTTCCCATAATTTCCTAATTTTTACTATATTTAAAAATAATAAATCTAAAAATTAATTGTAAATTTATCAATATATTTTATAAAAACCCTAGTTTGCACATAGTAGGTCCTTTTTGCATACAAAAACATTCAAAACACCAGGAAAAATATATTGCTAATTTTAGAAATATTTTCTGATTTTTACTAAATTTTTCAAGCAAAATTCTAAAAAAATTCTATAAATTCATATCAATTTTTAAAAATTATCATATTAATTTTAAAAATTCATTCAAAAATCCCTAGTTGCATTAACTAGCTCCCAATTATTTTCCATTACTTTTCCAATCATTTTCTAAATTTTTAGGTGCATATCAAACTTAGAAAATCAATTTTAAATTAAAAAATTCATAGTATTTTGCATAAATATTTTTAAAAACTCCTTAGTTGCATATACTAGCTCCTACTTTTCTTCTTGAGTTATCACCTTACATGTTTGGGAGCTTTGTATCCTTTCTATGCATATTCGAGTTCCTTGTTTAGATTATATCAGTTTAATCTTTTCTACTATTATCCAAGTTTGTTTTCCTTATGCCACTTTAGTTCCTTGCATCTCTTCTCTTAAGATGAAGTGTAAGACTTAGTGGAAATCATCTTGAGTTCACTCAGATTCCCTCAACTCGACCATATACTATGGATAAACAACCAGATCAGACTCCTACTATAGATTATACACATCCAGATTACTCAAATTTTCATGAGGATAAATCTGATAATGAGAAATATGAAAATGCCAATGATGATGTACACATTGATGCTCATGATCTACCACATTGGACTACCGATCCACTTCCACCTATTGTTGATAATGAAGTTATCCTCAACAAAGATTTGATTTTACAAAATTTTAGAGAAAGAATTAAGGAATAGCCTAAAGATCATACACTAATTTTACAATCTATCATGGAAATTAAAAAGGCTAAGCGAGTTGAGTCTTCCATTATCACAGAGCAACCAATTTCAAATGACACTATGGGGAAAACTATGCCTCAACAACACCTATAACAGCCTAACCTTCTTTTATGCCACCAACTATAGCTAGTACATCCCTATCTCCTGATGTGGCAACCCTTATGCAAGAGATAAGATCTCTTCAATCCAAGGTATAACATCTTGAGCAAGGTATCTCTAGACCTACATAGACATTGGATTATTTTGCTTTACTGCATACACCATTGGCACACCATATTACTTATACACCCTTGCCATAAGGTTTTGTTCAACCCAAGCTCACTCTATATGATGGAAAGCGTGATCCAGAGACACATTTGTCAGCTTTTCACATAGCATGTTTGGACTATGTACCCAATGACTAGCTACTTACCAAGCTATTTCCATGAAGTGTAAAGGATTATGCATTACAATGATTCTATAGTCTATTGAATCAATCAGTCACTGCATTCAATCCTTTAATAGACATGTTCCTAGCACATTTTAGTATCAACATTGGTGATAAGGTTTCTTATGGACAAATTACACAATAGAAACAAAGGTTAAATGAATCCCTCATAGATTATGTTGTTAGATACAAGACTATTTTGGCTAAACTAACTAGCCCCATGGTCAATCAAGAGTTACATGAAATTTGTAAGCAGAGCCATCTACCAGCATTGCATGAATATATTATGTTCAAAAGATTCTCTTCCTTCACTGAATTATGTCATACACTAAAGGAAAAAGAAGTCAGGCTTATTTCAATTGGAAAACTTAAGTACTCAAGTATCTTAGACACAACAAATAATGGTAATATAAAAGTCCCATATAAGGTCAAAATCAATGACAACAAGAATTAGAATCAACCAACAATCAATGCAACTTCAGATCCCCCTTAGTGTTTGGTTTTATTAACACCTCCTCGGCATGCATTTACCAATCTACCAGTTTCTCTAGCTAGAGTTTTATAGTAGTTATTATAATGTAACATCATTACTCTCCCTCTTATTCAGGAAGTTGACCCATCAAATCCTCTTCCATGGGGATGTGATCAATAGGCATTTTGTGATTTTCACAGGGCACCAACCCACACTACAAATAGATGCATCAGTTTGAGATATAAGAAATAGGACTTGATAAATGACAACCTACTTGATCTTGGCACTTTAGTTGAGCCTCCACAAGCAAAACCAACAAAGTATAAAGCTTTTAAAATCATTTTATATTTATTTACATAACACTCTAAACAATAAAAAGGGGACACATCAGGTGTTCACCATACATACCATGCACATCCACCACCAGTTACATACCAGATACCTTCAGTTGAGTCACAACCTTTGAGTGGTATGATTAGTGTGTATTAGTCTAAAGTTCCAGCTAGACCTTCGATATCCTTCTCAGATTAGGAGATGATGGAGGATAATTTAGATTATAATGTAATTTTTATCAGAGCACATATTCATAATTAGCCCATTCACAGTGTCCTCATCGATAATGGTTCTAGTGTCAACATGTGTACCATTACATTATTGTAACATTTGGGTTATTCAGAGTAGGATATTAATCCCACAAATATAGTTATCAATAGATTCAGTGGGCACATACAAAGTTCATTGGGTGAGATTACACTTCCTCTACAGGTTGGTCCCACACATGTGACCAGACATTTCACAATGTTTCCTAGTGTAGGAGTTTTTGACATGTTATTTGGTCATCCATGGATTTTTTTTTATTTAGAAATACCATCTATAGTGAAATTCATTCACGCTAATCAAGTTATTATAGTTGATGGAGTTTCATATGAGTTACCACTCCGCACTTCAAAGCCATCTGCTTTGCAGTCACCAATTTTAGTTTTCCCACCAGTTACCATTCTTCCTTAGGTATAAATTTAGACAAAGTTGATGCATCCATCACTAGTACAAAAGGTTCACATACCTCCATAGCTTTATGATTATAGATAGCTTCAAACTATAGTATTCACACTCAAATAAGTTTCATTGAGATGTCATGCATCTACACATAAATCACATGTTCAAAAAGCTTCTCCTACTTCCAGATGGGTCCCTAAGATCCCTACAGTTGCATCCACTTCTTAGAGTTACATGGGGCCCCACATTCAATTTCCACTTTAGAGATTTTAGAGTAGTTACAATGTATACAAATTTTAGCTTCACAATCTCAAACATTCAATCATGCCTCACCATGATTCATTTGTTTGATACAGGACACCATGAAAGGGGGTCTCATCTGAAACTCATTAGTTAGTATCATTTCTTCTCAGTTTCCCTTGTATATAGCTTATATCAAAATATAAAAACAATACAAAAAATTTTAAAATACAAAAACATTTAAATATATCAAAATACCAAAAACATTTTGATTGTATGCATCATCCATGCTTTACATAACTACTATCATGCTAGGACTTACATTTTCTATTTCATGCTATTGTATGTTGATTTATCTACATTACCATGCTTCACTTGATCTCTTTTGAGTGTGTGCAATGACATCCAACTACTTGATTGCTTCACTCTGCCCATTGAGAGGGCATTCTTCTACATTTGAGACACACATCGATCTACATACCCACTGGGGGCATCTTCTACATGACTACACCATCTAGGTTATGTCAATCCTACACTACACACTCTGAGTTATCATACTTATGTACATTACTTTCCAAATTACATAGATTAATATATCAAAATTTCACTAGTATTTAACACTTATATATCTCTTAGCATATACCTAATCTTGTACTAACATGTCTTTCATACTTTCACTTCTTTCTTTGATTAGTTAGATACATTTGTATTTCCAATTTACATTATTTCATTCCTTGCTTAGCGTAGCTTGTGTGATTGCATTTCTAGTTCTATTTTTACTTTTGGCATGCGTACCTTTGGACATTTGCCAATGTCCCTCGTGTGTACTCTTTTATGTGACAATCTTTTCTTGTTTCAAATTGTATATATATGTGGCATTTGAACATGCCTTATATGCTTACTTTCTAGTTTGAGTGACATATGCCCATGTCCCTTGTTTGCATGGCCCCTTGGCCATCCCTATATGCTTCTTACTTATTATTTTATATGCTTGTTGCTTGATTGATTTTCCATGTTTGCAATGCCATGATCCATATCATGCATTTACCTTGCTTTCTTGGATGCCATGATGGACATCATGCTCCATCCCTCAAACTAACAACTAACATCTAACATTTCCAATTCTAGTTCAATACATTGCACATGATTTTACATTTTTATATCTAGCTAGGCATACCCCTATTGATCTAACAACATATCAATACAAAAATTACTATATCTAGAGATATCTTGTCAAATATTATTGCTATATCATGTATCTATACATCATAACATATTTGTAGGACTCTTTCTTCTGAAGGCAGTCATTGCAGGTTCATCATTCCTACCCTAAAAATAGGGGAAAATAAATAAGGGGTTTTGTCACAGAGATCAAAGCTCTTAGCAGTCAAAATAACAACATTTAGATCACCTAGTTTAAAATCTAGAGGTCAAACTAGTCAGAAATAACAAAAAAACAATGATAATTCCAGATCAACAATCAGTTTTAGCAATGTACAACAACACTAGAAATGGAAAACAACACCAAACATAAGGGTGTCCTTATTTTGGAATTCTTGTCTAGGAAAAAAAACACCCAAGTTTTCTAATAATAGGCAAAAAATTTAGCTCAACTATAGTTTTTGCACATCTAGATCAGTCAAAATCAATAGTTTCAGTATAATTTTCTTAGAGAATCCAAATATAAGGGGGTATCATATATGACATGATGGCACTCACTTCTAGTTTTAGATTAGGTAGTTGACATAACTTCCAAATCAAAATCCATGTTACAGACACCAGTGATTGGGGGCAATGTGCATGGCACATTAGTCTTCTTTTGTTTTTGAGTTTAGTTTATTACCCAGACATTCTCAACAGTTAGGTGCCTTACTCTATCTGTAGGTGGTTGGATCATTTTAAAGTTGAAATTTCATACAAGTTTAGCTTCTTGAGTACCTAAGTTCCTAAGTTGGCTTTCACATAAGCATATTGCATCTGTTTCAGAGTGGATTTCATACAAGCCTAACCTCCATATTTCAAAATGGCCAAGAGTGGCCTAGTTTTTAGTATACATTTGACTATCCATGCCACATTGTTAGATTTTTAGAGAATCCATGGGCTCCATGAGCCATCTCATATAACATTATTATATACCGATATCACTTCATAGCTTCAATTCAAAAGGCAACGATGGAGCCAAAGGGCCAACATTTGTATTCTTGAGCCACCTATTCAGAGGGATTGGATACATAATCCAAACATCGATTATCACACACATGATTCATTAAATCCACTTAGTTGGTGATGATGGAGCCAAAGGGCCTGCCATTGTATTCTTGAGCTGCCTTCCAAGGAATTGAGCACTCATCTCCATTCACGATATTACTTTTGATTCAACACATACCCAACATCATCCAACACAATCCAACATCACAAAAGGTTTTGTATTGGTTCACATACTTGATGAGGTGTATTCATTCCTTTTTCTTCCTCTTTTATCTTACTTAGATTTGTATGTTCTTATTTTAGATATAACATATCTAGTAAGAACTGATCTAATCTATGTTTTTCATTACATAGTCACACTTCACAGTATGCTCTCTTTATATACATCTAACATCACATAACTTCATGAGCTTCTCCCTTATAGGTAAGTTCAGGTATGATTTCTACTTTCATTTATCCTAGTATTTTGATTTGTTACATCAATAGAATAAAGGGAAAAGGGAAATGTAGTCATATAAAATGTAAAATTTGGTTACTTAAGTGTGGCTAATGACACCTGATCCATAGGTCCTCCTACTTGTTTGCACAACCCTTATAGGCTTTTATTTCACTAATTCCCAATTATCGATAGCCTTTCAAACTTAACCCTTACAAACTCAAACAACTCTTTCAGTATTAGATCCATCTCCCTAGGTCTCATTCCTTCTGGACAATAGAGCCCAACTTGGACATGAGTGTTGAAACCCAAGGTGTCCTATTTTTAGCATTGTTGTCCAAGTGCAAATTTAGTTCAAACAATCATATTCTCTTAAATCCATATCTTAATTCATGTTAGACTAATGTGAATTCATTTAACTCATGATCATTAGGTTCCTTATAAATGTCCATTCAAATTCTATTTATAAGGGTTGGCACTCATTTACAAGTGAGAATCAAGAATACAAGCAAGTACACTCAAGCATTTTTCCCTATTCTCTGCATACAACCTTATAATATTAATCCAAGCTTATTCAAAACCTTATACCAGTCCCTAGCCATCTAAAGTGCACCCAATTTTGTATCTAGTTGCATTTTCATACACAATTACACCAAGCACTTTAATGGGAGAGCTAAATTAGCTCGATCCCTCCTCAAAGTATTGGTATGTAGGAAACATGCCCACACATGAGGTGTGAAGTGCATCCAAAATATCCTTTACACACTTACCCCTTCTCTCTCTTTCCAAAATATTCTTTTCAAGTTCAAGCATAAAGATCTCCTAGGGCTTTTGAAGATTGAAATAGATCCATAGTTAGCTCCGTAGACTTTTGGGCTTCGATATTTCATTGATAGGGTAACACAAATCTACCGAGCAAAACCTTGAAAACTTAGATCACCTAGACAATAATGATATAAAAGGACTACAACACCAAAAAATAGGGTTTCCCACTTTTGGTTCTCTTGTCTAATAAAAAAATGAAGTTTAAGAACCTATTTTTGACACTATCCCAGTCCTGTACTTGAATTCGTAGGCCTCATCTTAGACCAAAAAGTATAAGAATAAGCTAAGTCATATTTTCTCTCATTTATTACTATTTTTAGAAAAGGAATAAATAAAATATGTTTAAATAAATTAGTGGCTTAATTATTGCATTTTATTTACTAATTTACTTTACTCTAGAGTTTTTTATTAATTAGGAACTAACCTCCATTATTCTGAAAAATAATAAAACAATCCTAAAAGGCTTAAATGAACATACACAGGCTTGTGTGTGAAGTATGAAGAGAAATTGTATATTTTGGAAGTATATTTAAGATTGAGAATGTCCAGAGGGTAAATGGTATGTGTCAAGATTATTCCATTAGGGTTGAGCCATTGATAAAGGAATAAAATTCAAGGAAAGGCCTATTAGGGTCATTTTAATGTGACTGACTACAAACCCTAGTTTTGAGCCTAAGGCAAATCCTAGTAGATTTAAGGGTAAATTTATTGATATAGACATTGGGGTAATTCATAATATGTGGCACATATCCCATGGCATAATTTCAAATCTAAACCAAATATTTTAGTGCATCTTCTTTTCCAATAACCCTCTTCAAATGCATAATCATGCTCATATGACCAAGAAAGTTAGTTTCTGGCATGTGAGAGCTTGTATGATAAGGTGCATGGGATATTGAGATCATTTTGGAAGATGAAAGGGGTTTTATACTCAATATCTTGGAATGAGTTCATTCATCCAGGTCCACAACTTTATAAACCATCCTTAAGATATTGGAATACCCTTAAACCCTTCTTAAACCTTGAATGTGACTTGATGGAGGAGATAAGAGATAAAAACCCCTAAAATATATTAAAGTGTCTTATAAGCCACTGGGATGAACTTCATGCCTATCTTAAGCATTTTAATAATAAATTGGATGGCACATGTGAGCTGACAATATACAGAAAAGTGGTCTAAAATTATATTTGAGAGTTTATTTCCTAGGTTTCATAGGTCATTAAGTTCCCCAACCATTTTTAAGGAATATTTAAGACAATATGGAGATATTATGAACCTTTTTATGTAATTTCATAGGTTTTCATAGTCAAATTATGGGCTATAATTGGATAATTAGTCCTTGACAAGCAAAATGTCCAAGTTGTTAGCAAGGTAAGTTTTAGGCCTATTTGTAGGTATGAGAACATAAGAAAGACCCTCCAATCATTGGAATAAGGATTATATAAAAATATAGGCTTATAAATACTATTCATGGTGTTTAAAACAATTCTCCAAATCTCATACCAGTTCTATGAAGTTCATCTCACTTTCTAGCTCAAGAAGGTTAGTGGCAAACATCGTAAAGGTAAGGTGAGGTCTAAAGGTCTTTAAGACTCACTTATGAAAATTGTATAAACCTATTTAAGTATCATTATGGTCATAAACATAACTTACAACTCATACCTCAAGGTTACTTATAATCCTCATGGAAAATAATCTCTCTTTCTACTCTATTGACTAATTAGAGCACAAACTAGCTGCAAATAGATGACTTTCATTGAATTATCAAAGATCCCTGACATGGAATAACATATTTTTGAATTAATGAGGTTTGATAGAGACCTATTATATCAAAAACCTATATCTTCCCTTGAAATTTATGCCTTGATCACAAAGTGATAAGGAGTCATGAAGTTCAACACTAATCTCATAATGAAGACGAAGCTTTGGAAGAGGTGGAAGTTGACGTAGAACATCCTCAACAGGCCAAGTGTCAATTGAAGTAATTGTAACTACCCTAAAAAATAATATGCATAAATATTTGAGAAGGATTTATGATCAATAAGGCATCAAACATTCTAAGAAGACCACAACCATTCTTATGAAGATTTACTCCAACACATGTCCTAAAATGCTAAGAAGGAAGATGAAAACACAATCTTCTCAAGCTAGGTGTCACTCACCCTATGTTTTGTAACTGATATGATCATGAGAGGTATTTCATGAAATTTTATTGTCCTTTCCTTCTTCCTAATTCTAATTTATTCTATATATGCATCCTTGAATGGCTTGTTATGGATCCTTTGGTTGAGTATGGTGAAGCCCTACTCAACTAAACACTTGTACTATGCCTTTGAATGCTGAATAAAGGTTATTATTACCTCCTAAAATGCTTTCAAATAGTGTACTTATATGTTTTTGATGAATTATAGTAGTAGTGCCTTCACTCTCTCTCATTTTTCTTCTCCTACCTCTTTGAAAATGGATTGTCTTCTTGTAGGTCACATGCTGATTTTGAATAGATATGCCTAGTTTAGAAGTGGATTTCAGTCATTAGTGTCCTTAAACCTTTTGATTATCCCTTTTTTTTAAATACATTATCTATGACCTCCATGTTAAAACACTCATTATTTAAGGTCCTTGTTGAGTAGTGTGATTAAATTCAAATCTAATTCATGTTCTTAGTGTATTATGGTCAAGTGGAGGGTGTCGATTTCATGCATCACCTCCCTAATTTAGTTTACATTTATTTTTCTTACCTTTTTACTTTGTAAGCAATAGGTATAGTAGTATTTTTAAGGGTGATATCATCAAGGGACCTATCCCTATATAGAGATTCACCTCACTGATTAGGCCAACCATAGCCTAAAGCTATCTCCATGCCATCACTTAAGTGAGGAGGCTTGAAAAACCTCCTCAAGGGTGAAAATTTTGATGATAAATATTATATCACATGTATATTTTATATTTTTGGATTTATCCTTTAAATATGTGCCTTGTTATCTTGGCACAAATCCCTACAATTGCTTGAAAATCTTCTTCTTGTGCAATATCAAGTGCTCATTGTGTGCACAAATCGATAAACATGTCTCCTCTTAAAAAAATAGTTCAACTTATAACACTATGTTTAGCCTTGTAAAAGGGGAAGGAAAGTGGGTTGAGGTGACCTTAACAACTCTACAATAAATGACTGAGTGCTAACTACATTTCCAATAATCCAAGGAGGGAAGTTAAACCACATGCATATTTTCTTGTTAGATGTATGTGTGAAATGGTGCTCATTTATGAATACAACTTGTAGTCTAGCTTTCAAAACTTGACAATGACAAACTCAAATTAGCTTAGGTTCTTTATACTTAGCTAAGTCTTAATCTTTGTGACTAATTTCTGAATTGGGAAGCTTAGGGTAGTTTTTTTTAATATGCAAAAGTGTAAATATTTCTTTGATGAGTGATATATGAAACTAGATAAATAAATAGGCTTAGACCTATTGTGTATTAAGATTAGATTCTTTGGTTAATTTATCACACCACTGACATGTGAAATGTAGGGATGACCCATAAAGATAATTTGAATCTGGAAAATTATTATGGCTTGGTAAGGTATAGGTTTGTCAGTATTGAACATCTTCATAATTTCATAGAACATTTTAAGTTTTAAGGCCTCATTTGAAATGAAATAATACCAAATTGATGATTTTGAGATAGAATGAGTGTGATAATGACTAGGTTAGGCACAAACTATAGAGTTTTCATAGGTTACCATTAGAAAATAAGGAATGTTAGACTCGTAGAAAGTATATGGATAAAATAAAAAGGTGTGAAAGAGCCATATGTTTACACACATTTCATGTAAGGTGAAGGTGGGTCAAGACTAAAATTTCAAGATATTTAATACCATATCTTAGTGTCTAAAAAATGATCCCATTTTATTCTAGTATTGAAAGTAAAACAATGTTAGAGTAAAATGATAAATAAATGTACCTTATTGTGTACAACATAATTTGACTTTGGGATAAGGCTCAAAATGTGAAACTTTATCCATGTAAACTTATAATGAACATGTAGTAATCAATGTCCATATATGAAATGAGTTATAAAATGATAAATAAAACTTTGAAATTTAAAGAACGAGGAAGGAATACCCCTGTAAGTGGGTGAACCATGTTGCCTTGTGACATGTTGGAGATAATGTCTTGTTTAAAAGCATTAGAGATTATGCATCCTACTAAAAAAACATTAGAGATTGGTGATGATTGTGCCCTAATGGTTATATACTAAGGTAAGGACGACGTGTTGGTCAAATAAATTTTGGAACCATCATGAAGAGGGAGTAGTTATAGTCTATTAAATGAAACTAAACCTCAACTCCTCTACTCATTTTAATTATATTGAACCTTGAGATGAAAGGAGAAGCCTATATTTGGCTCATGTAAGGTGAATCAAATGCTATAGAGAAACTTATAGATTCAAAATTTTAATTCTTGATACCATCAATTTTACGTCATTACCATGCTCAAAATTAGAAAATTATAATAGTGTGTGCATGAATAATGTTCATGAACCATAATATAATTTAATTAGTGTCAACATGACATAAAATGTTATACATATATACCCACTTTGTTTCAAATCTAAAAAAATTAAAATCCTATAACTCATGTTCCTGTAAAAATTATTATATATTCAAGTTATTATTATTTTTGGATCTAAAATTATTGTATGGACCTTTATTTATCTATTTTATGAGTTATCTAAAGTTAATTTTTATTTTCTGGATATATGGGATCAATTTGAAGTCTTCTTAAGGAGTGTGATGCCATTCCAATAACTCTATTTTTAATAAAAAATATAAAAAATTATTTTGTATTCAATTAATGGAAGACACTTTTCAATAAAAACAAAAAAATGTTTGAAATTGAGGAATGCCCCTTGAACATTTAGGTCAAATATTTACCATTTTAAAGATAAACTTATTAGGTAAAGGTTCCATACATGAAGCTACAACTCTAATTGCTAATGAGCCAAGGGTCTTATTAAAATAGAGACTATGGGAGCAATGAATTTTAGAATATTTCCTTAAAATAAAGTGGAGGCACGTTTTAAGGTGGAAATTTTAAGCTAGTAGAAAAAATGAGGGGCTATAAATTTCCCATCCTTGCCCTTATTTTGTAGGAATATATTTTTCCAAATAATAATTTGTGAATGAATAGATTTTGTTTAGACCTTTTATATAAATAAAAATATAATAGTTTTATATATCATTTAGATGCTAAATATAAATTCTATAAAATAAACTAGTCTTTTACATTTGACAAATATCACTCATTGCTCAACCCTTCAATTTAGGACCTTCTTGTAACCGAATGTTCATGTTCACCATTTCACTATGCCTAAATGATTATCTTATAGTTTGAACTAGATATTATGATTACCTGGATCACCTGTAGCCCAAAATATTATTAAAACCTGATAAAAATCTTCAAATGTTAGTTATAAATATCCACAAATTCTCTATCCTCTCAGACACTACCATCTAAATCATCACATTGGCATCAATACTAGTGTTCCAAACTTGACATTAGTGTTTGTACCTTATAAACACTTAAATTTGTAAATATTAAAAAATTTATGGGTTGATATATTTGTATTAATTAACCCTCCCATGAGAATATTTTAAATTTTGTGGTATAAATTCAAAACAAATCCCACTCATTATTCATCTAGCAATTACCAAGCAAGTACCTATCAAGCTCGCACTTAAGCATTTTCACAACTAAGTTCTACTACCCTATTCTTCCTTATTTCCAAATTAGTCATAGGATTAGTCTTATTAAAGGTTTGAAGCATTAAAATAACATCACACTAGTAATGTTTGTCAAGTTTCAAGTTAGATCAATACATGCACTTGCATATAACATACTACATCATTGTGAACATACAAGCCCACATAAGGGAACAACTACATCGTTCTGAGGCCCTCTTTAGAGTATATGGATATGTAGGTAATTCTCATTGATAAAGAGACATTTGAGTTCAGATCAACTTCACTTGAGAACACTAACCCTTATTTTTAAAGGTGAAATGCCCTAATCGACAAACCTAGGGTTTTAAACTACACACTGATATCTAAAACCTATGCACATGATCTAGATAGACAATTGAAAAGGAAATAATGAGACCTGATGGGTATAAGTGGAATTATTATAAAATTAACTCTATTAAATATAGGATATAAGCATCAATTTTTAGATAGAAGTGTCAATGCTAGTGTCCCTAATTCGATGGTAGTGTCTAGGATGACATATAATTGATTTTTAGAATCTGATGAATCACAATTAGACATCATCGTAATAATTTTTGCACTTATATTTCCCATATCTACATATTCATCATTCAATAAGCTAAGTATTATCTATTATTCATGTTTAAGTAATCAAATTACTGTTTGGCATTGCACTTTCTAAATTTATAATATTTCCTTAATTTAACATTGTATCATAATATATTGTGAGTTTGAATTATTTAATTGGCTTACTTATAGAAATAATCTTCTTGCCTACCTTATTTTTAAAAAGGGTTAAACATTTGGTGAACCTGACCTCTGAGTCTTATTATGCAAACCCTAGTTTTCCCTAGGGTTTTCAACCTTATAGGGTTTTAATTTTTTGTAAATTTTCAAGTCTATTTTATTATTATTTATATGTACCTAGGCATAATGTTAGACTAGGTGGTTTACATATTGAACACATTAAGCTTAAGATTATTCTAGATAAGGTTTCTAAATCCAATACCCTATCCAGTTCTACCAACATGAGAGTGCCAATAATGAGAATGATAAACATACTAAATTTTTTATCATAGAGAATGAACCTAATCATGAAGATAATTACACACATGATACTAATGGAAATGAGCAAGTAGATTAAGAAAAAAATAAATCTATTGCAATGTTTTGAGAACACATTCATGAAAAATTTGAAGATCCTAAGAAGATCCTCAACACTATATTGGAAACTAAAAAATCCAAAAGCATTAATGAGAAACCATTAACATATTCAAATATTGGGGCTATTGAAAATGCTTGTCGATCATTAATCCCAATATCCCTCCTACCGAGCATGAAAGTGATTATTAAATCTAATGGGAACATAGGATATGTCTTCAAGAGATAGTTCCCTAGAGACCAAACAACTATTGCTACCCTCCATGGGAATAGTCAACACTTCAACTCAATTACCAGTTTCAATTCCTATATCAACATAAGTGTTTGCATCACCTTTGGTGGCTTCTCAAATATCAAATATTAATGAATTTAATATAAAAACTCTTCTACAAGTTATGCAAACTTTGGAACCTAAGATTACAAATATTGAGAAAAAGATTTAAAATCAACTCTTACTATTGATTCACAAGATGTATTACATAATCCTCTTGCACTTGAGATATCTTTGCACCCTTTGCCAAACAATTTTGTGGCACCTAAGATCACATTTTAAGATGGTAAGGGTGACATGAGCATCATAATCTCTTTTTCTATGTATCATGCCTTCATTATGCTTTCAATGATAAAATTTTGAGAATATTATTTCGAAGAAGCCTGAAGGACTATACTTTGCGATGGTTCTATGATATACCAACACAATTAGTAAAAACATTCAACCCTCTAGTGGATTAGTTGTTATCATATTTTTATATCAACATTACTAAAAAGATGTCATGTGCAAAAATTAAAAAGATCAAACAAGGAACCAATGAGCTTATCAATGAATATGTTTTGAGGTACTAGACAATATTTACCAAAATGACTATTAGTGTAGAATAATATTTTTTATTTATTTATTTTATTTTAGATTATTACTATACATGGGGTTTAACTTTATTAGGTGTAATTTATCATAGGAAGTTACACTTGACCATCATGATTAGTTATTTTGCAGGAGTTATTATTTGACCGATTATTCTGGGTATGGGAGTTACATACCTATTTTAGGCTCTTTTAAGGGTAGTTATTTTTCATCTCTCTTATTTTTACACCTATTGTAAATATGAATTATATGGAGGAATGAAACACTGTATATGCAATGTTTTTATGGAATACAAGCTACTTTTCATTGTTTCACTCATCAATTTCTCTGTCACAATTACTTGTTCATTTGCCATTATTGTTCTATTCAAGTTTCATTGCATTCATTATTCTAGCTTTAATCTTGGCAAAATCTCTGATATGGTATTAGAGCACTATGTCAGTAAATCAAATGTCTAGTTTTTATGCTATTGAGTTTTTTTTAAAATCATGATTTTTTTTATAAAAAAGGCTTCTTTTTCATATATCTAGAGTTTATTCTTGATGGTCATGGATGAAATACTTGTAGTTTTCTATGTTTTCTTCTCTTGTGGTGCCATTATTACACCTAGGATGCCAAACACTAATGGGATGCCGTTATTGAAGCCTCAACCCACCTGGGGAACCATTTTTCTACTTGGGTGCCATTGTTGTAGACTTGGGATGCCACTTTTCACTGCTATAACTCCATATTTTCATTAAAAAGGACTTGGATGCCACTTTTTTATGGTCAAAACCTTAGATTGGGATGAAATTTAATAAATACATACCTGCATTCCTTTATGAGCATGGTCAATATTATTTGGCATCCTCCTTGCCAGTTGGGGGATTCTTTTTGGTGGGTTATTATTTGAGTTTGCAAAAATCAATTTGTTCAAATCTACAAGTTTGCTTATGGAGGCACCATCCATTTCCAATAGTTGAGTTTTAAATCAAACATTAATATTCTACCCTAAATTTAAAATTAGTATGTTTTAATGTATTTAAAATCTTTGGTTTTTATTGTTTTGCCATTAAGTGGATTTTTTTCCGTTTGAGTTGCACATGTGGTTAGATAGAAGGCTTGATCAAGGCTCATTATTGTTATTAGAGAGGTCATTGGTTCAATTCCAATGCCTATATGCAAGGATATATCTAGTTTTTTAGACATCAACGCATTTAATATTTTATTCAAATTTAATTAAAATAGACCATTAGTGAAGTGAAGATGAAAATTTCAATAAATTTTGATTGGTAACTCAGAATTGAGTATTTTTTTGGTTCAAAAGTGCATGATTTTTCATGCTCAATCCATTGGTCCCATTATAATTATAGTTTCACTAAAATTACAAAGTGTTAAATCTAAAGGGAGTTTTTAATTAGGTTGTGTATTATTTTGTCACATCCCTTATATTTTTGCTTGATGAAGATAGAGGGTGAGGTCTAGTTTGGAAAGCACCAAACCCATTTACATGTAAAAAAACCTTCTACTTCTCCTTCATTTAGCCCATATTTTTCACTTGTGCTCCACATAGATGCATTATCCACTAAGTCTCATGTCCCTCTTATTTATAGTGTTATGTGTGTCATTTTATTTTTACATCATCACACCAATTGCTCATGGACACATTCTCAGTTGAGTCTGATGTCCATCATTTGAGTGTGATTTATGCTTAAAACTTAAGGGGGGTCATTGTTGATTGTTTCATGAGGGATTGTTTTAGGGCCTTGATTTATTTATTACACACTCATTTTATTACTCTCATGAGTGGATGCATTTTTGGCAAGTCTAACATCTAATATTTTGAGCATGCACAATGCACATATTCATCTCATTTTCAGATGCATCATGGAAGATTCAATTCCAAAATTTATGCTTTTAGGAACAATTATACATATTAGCCTCCACCATTTTTATTTAGTAGATCAAATTATGCACTTTGACATTTGTGCATCTAACATTATTTTGCTCAACAAGACCTCTATCCATTTTTGTATGGATAAGTACTTGGTCCATCTGACCTAGTTCAAATCTATGACTAGATCAATTCACATGACATGGTATTTGATACCTTGTTGATGTATGTTTCCACACCTCACCAACTTGATTTAGTGCACACAGAGTGTCCTCACAATATTTGGAGCACTATTCAGTGTTTATTCAAAGAATCTTTTTTTGAGATTATAGTTTCCACTCCTCCTACTTCATGTGATGATTAAAATCATCTTGAGCATGTTGACGAGGGTTATTATTCTAGTTTTAATGAGGACTCACCTCCTCCCTCTCCTAATCAATTTTTAAAGTTTGAGGAATAGCCTACTCTCCCTATTACATCACACATTTGTACTTTAGAGGACACATTTGTCTCCATTGATGGGAGTGTCCATTCTAGGTTATTTATCACTCCTAATATTTTGGATATTATTGATGATCCACCTCTAATTGAGGATACTTGTTATTCAGTTATGAGGGTTATTGGGCCATGCCCTTCACTTCATATATAATTTATTTCAGTGAGTGGTCCATATCTTTCCTTTGACAGTTCTACTACAATGGCATTTCCTTCAATTTTTGTGCACATTCTTGCCATACCTATGTTAGATTTTAGACCAAATTCAATTTTTAATTCAAAGTTCAGTGTCACTTTATTGAGATCTTGTAGTGATTATTCAAAACATGACATTTTATAGGATGTGTAGTATAGTCACATGACATACACTAATATTCCACCTTCCCCTATTAATGATACAAAGTTCATAGTTACTCCTTCAAGAGCTTCCAATAATTATTTACAATGAGATTATATGTCTCTAGGATTCACCTTATTGGGACACTTTTATACTAAACACCTATTATTTATTTTTAGAGTCTCACATTTCAGATCTAGATGACACCCTTGAGGACATTTGTCTTCTATTTGATGACAACTTTGATGGAATTGCATCTTATTCTCTATATTTAATGAGGTAATTATAAACCCTCATGCTCTCTCTCCTTCATTTTATGCTTCCTTATTTACATCTTCTACATTTAGGCATGTGATTCCTAATCAAACTTTGGCATATTTGAGCACTAGTTGGGAGACATTTGACCATTTTCCAGATATCTACATCCTAATTCCTACTTGCATTCCACTTGAGTGGGAATTAAATAGTTTAATAGCTTGAGGTTTATTTCTTCAAAAATGAAGAGACATCATTTTTTACAAAGGGACCTAATACAAAATTTGTTATGCGACATTCTACACCTAACTTCTCTCTTTATTTATGGAGTCACACATCTTTTGTTTTTTTCAAGATACAGGGTGATTGCAATAGTTGTTGCTTCTAGTGGTGAATTTTATCCCTCATTTATTATTCACTCTCTTATGGAGGGAGATTTTCCTATGTGTTTTCTCCCTTTCTCCAATTTATGAGAGTTACATTATACTTAGGTACCTCATTAGGCCTTATTATCAGGACCCATTTCCTCTACCCACCTAAGCTACACTTAAAGAGGGGGTGTTCGTACATGATACTATTTTTCATTTATTTATTTTATTTAGATTATTCATACACATGAGGTTTAGATTGATTAGGTCTCATTTTTCATAGGAGTTACACTTGACCTTCATTGTTAGCTAGTTGGTAGGAGTTACTCTTTCACTGATTATTCTTTGTATAGGAGTTACATACCTATTCTAGGCTCTTATAGGGGTGGTTGATACAAGCCAACCTCTAACAAAAATATATGATGAAATAATTATTATGACATCACCAATGTGCTGAGCATTCTAAAATAGATGTTACAAGTTAAATCACAAGATACAAGATCTCATTGATATTGAAAATATCACCTTTCATGATTTTCTAAGGGATTCAATATCATAACATGGTGACCATCAAAACCAAAATATATTCAACAATCCATTAATTCTAAGGAATCACCATAAGTGAAAATGGAATATAATTCACATCCTCATCCACCACATTATGGGTACCCATTATATGGGATTATTGGCACACTCACACTTGAGATAACTCATATGCTTCAGAGGCCTTTTATTACATTTGATGTCATCAAGATTGTGGATGAGGATTTAGATTGTCACTCATTATTTATTAAAGATCATATTGATCATCAACCTATACACATTGTTATGGTTGATAATGATTCTAGTGAGAATGTATATACCATGACATTAATAAAAAATTTGTGATATACACATGATGATCTATACCCTTTGACTAATATGGTCAGAGCATTCAATGGGAAAACACAAGAAGTTTTTGGTGAGATTGATTTACCTTTACAAGTTGGTCTAGCAAATGTGACCACTACATTTTCAGTTATACCACATATGAGAGTCTTTGATATGTTATTGAGATGAGATTAAATTTATAAGCTTTGCGTAGTACCCTCCATAATGTATAGATGTATCAAGTATACTCATGCTAACAGGGTAATCATAGTTTCAAGGACTCAGTATGAGCATCCACTATAACAAGATAAATGTATTCAAATACATCTAATTATACAAACTACAAAGGTTAATCATGAGTAAAATGATAATTAAAAAATAATCTGCTTTACTATGCGATCGATACTTGACAAGTTGCATTATTGACACATAGTGGAATCCACAAATCCCTTATCTACGCATGCACAACCCAACTAATTATTGAGAGCATATAAACATGTTTTAGAAAGGGTAAAAAGACCCAAAATGATAGTTAAACCAAAGAATTCATAGAGCACTGAACAATGGGTTCAATAAACCACTAAAATTTCTACTACTGCTTCACTACCACAAAGTCTTATGAAACATATGCAAGATATGACAGATTCTACAGATTCAGATTTGGCACATATACATGATACTTGGTAGCATGACCAAATTTTTGTATTTCATCCTGAGCCTAGAGATTTATATGAGCATCACTTAGATGATATCATCGCCTATCCTTCTCATCCCTCAATTTAAATATTCAAAAATTCAAAAAAAAAATCATAAAAATATAAAAACTTCAAATAAATAAACAATATATAAAAATATTTTGCATTTACATATTATTTACTTTATATTAGTAAATATCATATAATTTTATTTTTAATACACACATATGTTTCATGGGTACTTGAGTGTGGCATATGCATACACTAGATCCATGATACATGAGTTTGAAAATGATTGGAATTTTCTTCTTCCCACATGACACACTATGTCGGGGAATCTTGATTTTGTTGATCATAATTAATACATGCTCTATTATTTTATAATCATTTTAAATTATCATGTTGAGATTATACACTAATGATTATACATGTCTATACTCATGCTCACATATTATACAGTGTTCTTGATATGTTACACTACAAGACATTTTGCTAACATATGTATACATGAACTAGTATGATATGCTTATACTAATTAATTTTATTTTGATCATTTATCATATTACTTAGCTTACTTGAGTGTACTTATTGTTTGATATCTTGTTTGGAATGTGGAGCATTTAAACATGTTCCTTATTTGTTGGCCTTAATACCCTGAGTGTTGCTCTATTTGTTATGTGGACATTTGAATGCCCTCCCCTTTGAGTGTGCGACATTTGAACATGCCCCTTATTTTTGGTCTCTTTAGATCCCGTTTACATGAAATTTAGTGTTCTTATGTGTGTGCTTTATTATTTGTTGAGATTATGATTCTTACTTTTACATGTTGTCAAGATCTATATCATGCATCTTAAGGATTATTATGTTTTAATATTGTGTGTTTCATTGATACATATACTTAGACATGCTTCCACTATATGCTTCTTTAATACAAGGTTGATACAGAGATAACATGTTTATCTTATCCTTTTGAGATAAGGTGACTATCAACTAGCATTTCCCATCTCGAAAGGGGGCATATTAGTAGGGGCATGTCATAGAGACATGAGTCCACATACACATATTTGAAATAATTGGCATAATTTGATACAGTTTATATGATTTAGATATACATTTGGGACACAATATTATACATTTAGCATGGATTTTCACAAATTTGGGACATAGTTTTTCAAAAATTGTGATAGATATTATACATAGTTATAGAGAAAAGATTACATTTTGACACATATTTCAGCTTGAAACACATTAGATGTGTATATGCCTTGCAAATGTACCAAATTACAGATACACATTTATATTATATACATATTAACCTCTAAGATGCACTGATTAAGCCTTTATTTATTTGCAGTAGTTGTCTCCCTTGAGTAGCGTGATCAAGATTCAACACCCTCGATGGCAATGCCATTACTCCTCTTTTTCAAGTTTATATGATTACACTATTTGACTTGGGCAAGATCAGCTAAATTGGCTAGATTATGTATACACTTGGGTTGTGTGTTTGAGATTCACTATTATTGATGACCTTGGAACAACTCACCATTGCACTAGATTAGGGGCATGATCACCCTCTAATTCTCCTATTCACTTCTCCAAGGTTTAGTTGTTAACCTCTTTCCAATGCTTTAACTAGGAATCATCATTACCAAATCAAAGTACCAAGGGGCAACAAGGTTCATCAACACACACATGTACTCATTCCTTGTTCTCTTTTCTTTCAAGCATTTCAATTATTTCAACTTTTAGATTACATGAACTGGTTACACTATAACATGATCTTGGTTGCTTGTAAAACATAAAAAAAAAAATCAAACAAGGCTCAAGCAAAAGATAAGATGTGTTGTACTAACCATAATACACATTTATTTCCTTTAACCTAGTAACTTCATCCTTATACATTAATAGATTAAAGGGAGAAGTGAGGGGGGTTAGGGAATAAAATGTATATGCTAAATTTATATTCTATTGATAAACTAGTCTTGTATACTTGAAAAAATCACTCATGGTTTAACCCTTCAATTTAGGACCTTCTTGCTGCTAAAAGTTTCATGTTCGCCATCTCACTATGCCTAAATTTGCATCTTATAGTTTAACCCTGATATTCTTATTACCCATATCACATGTAGCATAACATGCTTAAAACTTGATAAACATCTTACATTATAAATTACATATCTCCAACAATTATCTGTCCTCTTAAACACTATCGTCTAGATCAAGACACTAGCATTGATGCTAGTGTCCTAGATCTGATGCTAGTGTTTGCACCTTACACACACTCAAATTTGTAAATATTTTGACATGTATGGTTCGGTGTATTTGTCTTAATTGACCCTCCCAAGAGATTATTTCAAAAGGTTTGGTATAAATACAAAACAAAACCCACTCATTATTCATCTCACAATTACCTTGTAAGCACCTAACAAGCTCACAATTAATCATTTTCACAACTGAGTTTTACTGCCCTATTATTTCCTTTTTCTAAATTAATCATAGAATCAATTTTCTTATAGGCCTGAAGCATTCAAATAACATACCATGAGTAGTATTTTTCAAGTTACAAGCTGGATCACTACATGCACTCACATATAACATACTACATCATTGTTCACACACAAGCCCACATAAAGGGGAGAAGTACATCGATCTGAGGCCCTCTTTAGAGTATATGGCTATATAGGTAGCACTCATTGATAGAGGTGTTCTTGAAGTTAGCTTGACTTCAATTGAGCCCACTAACCTAAGTTTTTCAAGGTGACATGCCCTAATCAATAAACCTAAGGTTTTGAGCTATAATTTGATATATGAAACCCGTGTTTGTGATCCAAATAGATAATCTGTGAGGTGATAGTGAGCCTAGACATGTGCAAGTGAAATTTATAGAAAATGACCTATATTTTATATTGGACATAAGTGTCGGTTTTCAAATAAAAGAGTCGACACTAGTGTCCCCATTTTGATAGTAGTGTCCAGGTTGACAGAGAGCTGATTTCTAGAATCCAATGAATCACAAATGAACATCATCTTGATTATTTCTACACCTTCATTTCTTAGATCTACTTGTGCATCACTCAATAAGAAAAATATTATCTCTTCTTTGTGTTTAAGCAGATTGTGTTTTTTTATGATGAACGCTGTCAACATGACATGAATGTGGTTGACCAATTTTGGGCACCACAAAAAATAAAAATTATGGAAGAATGTTGAAACCTTCTAAAAATGTGGCAATCAGATATATATTTGAAAAGGTACATTAAATCAATACAATAAGGGTTTAAGTAAGATTTTAATTAGGTTTTCAATATCAATATTGTATGAGGGATGTTTTAATATTTGTTTGATATCTAATATTGCAAAGGAATCACAAAAAACTTTAAACTTGATAAATTATCCAAAAAAGGACACTACATTCTACTCCTCTCTATTTGTACTTCCTACCAATTTCACTTTGCTAGATCTGTCAATTTGATTTGATGCACTCTCTCTCGTTAAGTACTCCACATTATAAAACTCAAAGTACTCTTTGATATTCATAATCTAATCTATCAACTCCACAACTATTGTCCTTCCCATAAATCATCTTGTTGTTTGTACCCCATGTTACTATGCTCTAATTTTTCTCTCTCTTGTTGATGCATCTCTTACATATTATCACGCCTTATACTTTTGTTTGGACTAATTTACAACTAGCATAAGTAGATTCAGTAATTGAGATAACTAGTAGTATATCAAGATGTTAGTGAGTGAACAATATCGAAAGATGTAATACTAAGCTAAGAACTAGGTTGTGAGTAAGATAAGATAGGAAAAAAAAGGATAAAACATGTGTTTAATATGCCCTCGGTGAGGTAGCTGATGAATGTAAATGTTGTAGAAAGTCAATGTATATGGTATGGAACTGAATAGTGATAGGTTGAATTAACTTGGACAATCTGGTATTTTATGTTAGTAGATCATCAAGACTACTAATGTGATAATCTGTTTTACCCATATTGAGAAATACAAGACAACACACTAGAAGCCTTGGCATTGTACTTGAATACAATTGGTCACGCTTAAGGATTCGTTCTTCCCCTCTCTCGGCAAATATAAAATTCTATAGAGATCCATTCGCCATGTACTCATACACCTGTGTGCTTATACTTCATAACAATACCCTATCAGGTGAACCAAATGAACATGCTGAAGCCCTCCTAGGTTGCTACTTCTGTAATTTAATTTCAAGAGATGGAATCGGTACTCTTACCACTGGAGCAATTGTTTGAATACGAAA
>JARHVA010003467.1:1097500-1372500 GCA_037957365.1 Torreya grandis | reverse complement strand
AGGATAGGAAAAAAAAGGAATTGGTAAGATTCATCTTATTATTTTTGATTTGCTTCTATAATTTATTTATTAAGTGTGATTGATATTTTCAATATTTTGATGTAATTACACAATCAAATCCATTTAGATCAAAATTTCATCCACATTTTGGCAACCATGGTAGGATCTCCCTTCACAATTTAACCTATTTGCATCCTAGATGTGTTTTGATAGTTTGTAGGGATGACTGGTTGAGGAACAAGTGTCAGAATTTATCCAATTGTCATGCCCAGGTGAACTATGATTTTGCCTTGTAAAATCATTAAAACACAGTCATGATTTTATCATTGAGAGTCACAATTTTGTATTAACTGCCAAACCTTAACTGCTAACAACTAACCTTTTTCTTGGCAAGTTATCACTCTTATGCAAAATCATAATTTTGTAAATGGTGATATTGTCATAAAAGTTATGACTCTATCTAAAAAATAGTGATATTGTCCCTAGTTTCCATCTTAAATACTAATGGTTTTCCTTTTGATAAGTTTTTGTATTTTTTGCAATATCTCTAATTCATGAATAACGATTTCGTATTAAAATCTATAGTTTTATCCTCAGAGTTGCAATTTTTCACTGACTACTATATTTTAACCCCTAACGACTAACCTTTTTATGCAGTTTAACCCTCTTCTACAAAATTATGAATTCATGAGTTACGATATTGCCATTAAAGTAGTAGTTTTGCATAATATAAGTGATATTGTCTTTAAATAAGTGATTTTGACTAGAAGAGTTAAAAATCATATCAATAGGTTTTTGGTATCTATAAACTATTGGTAAAAGTCTAAATTAATTCTTGTCATAAATAATATCTATCTGATCCTACATTCTGATCTTTTGTCTAAAAATATTGCATTTTTAGATTAATCTTTAAAAGGTTTTAAAAACCCATATTTTTGTAAAAAACTCTTCTTGAAATAGTAGTCTATAAATATCACCTATAAATAACATCTCATAACCAACACATTCTAATCTGAAAGTCAAAAGTGTGAAGTTTTTCATCTTTTTACAATATTGCTAATTGTGAAATTATAATTTCATAATAATAATCATGATATCATCCTAAATCTCATAGTTTTATCGAACACCATGCGGTAACCACTATTAATTAACCCCTTTCTAAAAAATCATGACTTTACACTCATGGTATTACAAAAAAGTCATGATTTTGTACTTTTTGGAAGTGATATTGTAGTAACTGACTATGCATTTGTATTTTCATAGATAAATTTGTGATTTTATTCACCATTTTTTTGCATTCAATTATGTTTCTTTTGAATACATTTTTAGTGATTTTTGGGTCATTCCAATCATCCTATAAGACCCAAATTGCATAGGGAGCATGCTTGGGGTGTTGTCCCTGGACCCTACAAGGGTCTCTTCCCCTTGACCCCATAAGGGGGATGCCCTTTAACCTCACAAGGGGCGTTATTTCTTGAACCCACTAGGGGATGTCATCCCAAGACCCCTATGGCCCCCTTACCCAAAGAAGTTATAGAGCTAAATCATAAATTTTTAGTGTTTTTTTATTAAAGCTTATTGGATGAACATTGTGTTCCTTATAGGGGTAAATCTAGTGTCTATTTTGACTTGATAACATCTTGACTTGCAGGATACCCCTCAAGAGTGCCAAACAAAATACTAATCATTTTCTTGTAGGTTGCTTGCCAAAGACATTTGGCATCTTAAAAATCATTTTGTTTAAGAATTCTAATCACTTTGTTTAAATCATGTTGTGTAAATTAATTTGTATATATCTTGTATATCTTTGATCTTATATATATCTCATATCCAATTAATCATTTAATTAATAAATATTTTTATCTTCTTGTGTGTCACTCGAGGGTTATAGTGGTGCATTCTCTCCTCTTTACATCCTTATGGTGATTTCTAGAGGATCAAAAACCACTAATAAACCCTCTCATTTTTATTTTCTAGGGGCAACATGATGTGGAATTGACACCCACACACTTTCTATAGTCTTAGGGAGATAGTGATAATGGATTTCACCACCATGCACTAATCTAAACTCCATGTTCTAGTAAAGTATAAATATTGGGACAACTATCATTAGACTAAGCGATTGACCTAATATAGGTAATCCATGAAGGGGATTAGTTAAATTTATGAACTAAATATTAGACAACATCCTGCATGGACTTGGACCCCACCATACCAAGTGTATATCAGAGACACCCTTAGAGATCCCATTTAACCTAGTATATGACCATCAACCATAACAGGTGACTTGCTGTTGAAGTAAATTTAGCTCCCAAGTGACCATCATGTGCATATAGGGTTAAGAGGATTTAGGAAATTTTTTAATGTGTCACCATCCTATAGCCTCACCCATAACATCATTATATGGTACAATCATCGAGTTAAACTCCCAATTAATTTTTTAATCTTAAGTTTATGGTCTACTTGATTTGGTGAGTGTTGTGCTAGACCTGTTCTGTTTATGAGCCAAGTCAATATTTCACCCAAACCTATACACATGTATCTAGGCCTTTTGCACATATAATCATCTTGTATATCCTTACCTCATCATTATACCATTTTGTATATCTTTATCACCATCCTCTTATACATATTAACTTTATACATCCTTTTACTTATCTCATCCTATTTCCCATCACCCTCTTATCTTAATATCATCCTAGTCTATTCATATCCACCAATCATTGGTCATACCCCCATCACCTACATATCTTAATCATGTCTTGTCATCCACATCTTGTCCTAAGTCCACTTTATCCATGACCAATCATTTATCTTGATATTGTCTTGCCTGTTTACCTTGTCAACCTAAACCTATTCATAGTCCAACCCAATTCATCCTCTTATCTATACTAATCCTCCCATCAAGTTTGTAGTCATACATTGGTCTTCATTCATGAATAAATCTCTTCATCAGGGTCCTCATCATTAGCTTGCTTATGTCTAATCAAGTTTGAATCATACACATAATCACATTTATATCAACTTATCAATCAAATCATCTTATCCTTTTTGAGTCAAGCATCTTAGTCCTAAGCTAGTCTTAATATAATCAATCTAGTCAAAATTAGTCTCTCAAGTTAGTCTAGCCCCCCCATTAAATCTTAGAGTTTGTCATAGCTCACCTAGTCAAATCCAATCCCCATCATCAAAGTCTAGCTCATGTCCTTATTGGTCTACTTAAATATTATCCTATCACATCTCACATCTTATATCATCGAGTCAAAATTGAAACCAAACTAAAACAAGCCTTTATCCAAATTTTCTCCAAACATCCCATCTTCATCCCTTAGTCTTTCCATTCAATCCCATGCATCTATCTATTGGGGCCAATGAATCACATCATCTATACTTTCTTCCATATTTATCCATGACATCCAAAACAAATTTGGTCAATACCTTGATTGAATAATACCTCATGGTCAATAGGGATATGATCCCTTTTCACCTCATCAAAATGAACACTCAACATCCTATAGACTTTGACCCCATCCACCCAACACATCATTCAACTCCTAGTTTTCACACCACCTAGTCCCATTCAAATCCCCCATCTGATAGTCATAACTTGTCATCTACCCCTTCCTACACCAGTAAAGGGAATCCTATCTTGGCCACCTCATCTACTACTAGTCCACCCACCTAGTCATGTCAACAACCATCTGATCCAAAGTTCAATGCTTCCAAATTTGAATCAAGAAGTGAAAAAATCCATTATAATCCTATTCATATATCCTTAAAAGCCCTATTCCAACAACTTGTTGCCACTAATATGATGGTCTATCCTCCCATATGACATCTTAATCCTACCAAGCCTAAACATTCTTGGTATAAAGCTAACCAATATTATTTGTATCATCTAACCTTAGGGCATACCATTAATTGATGTCATAATTTTCAAAACTATGTCCAAGACCTCATTGATCATGGTGACATAGAAATTGAGAATGAATTAGATGAGTCTACATCCTTGGGTGAACTAGAAGAGGAATGCCAAGGTTCCATTCCTAATCATGGTAAAGCCCTTCCCCTTCCAAGCCAAGGTCAATGCACCACATCCATCTTTCATGGTCCCCCATATTTGACAAATCCCCCATTGAAGATGAGTCTATTACCCATGAACCTAATCCTCACAATTTCCTCCATGGACCTATCTTTGTTGAACCTATTGTTCCTCCATCTTTCTCTCATCCACCATATCAAAAACCTTGTGTTGAGAGGTCACTTCTAGACAATAAATATTCTACTAGAAGCATTACATCTTGTACATAAAATATATCATCAGAGTCAATATAAGTGTTATCTGCATTAGGATCATGTTCAACACCAATATTTAAATCAAATTCCTCATTAGAAACATCATCCCTCATCGATATTGTAGTAGATGATGACTATGCCTCTCTTTTTGAAGATACCTTTAATTTAGACAATAATCAATTACCAGGCATATCTTTTGATCCCAATTAGGATGATGAAGTCATAACAAAGTTCTTATAAGATTTATTTGTTGATTATATTCAAAATGAATTTGATCCTACTTTAGATGTGTATACTACAACTAATCCTAGTCATCCTTTTGATGATCTTGAGGAGATTTTATCTAATGTCAAAATTGGGTCTCCTAAAAACCCCTATGAGGACCATGGTACCCCATCACTACTCATTAACCTCACCATATCATATACACCACCTTCATCCATCATATATCCTTTTCTTCCCATTAATTATCATTTAATCACCACCCTCCATAAGGACGAACATGAACATACATCATTGGATTCTTCCTTGATAAGTATAACATGTGCCATAAATACAAAAGTCCAAGACCATATTCCAAAAGTCATACATGATGATCAAATCACCTTTGATCTAATAAGTCATAATAAAAAAAAGTCAAATCATCAACCTAATCCAAAAGTGTCTTCCCCTAGTGAAGCCCAAAATCAGGCACTAGGGGACTATCAAAGTCAAAATAATCATCATCTATCAAGTTAAAAATCAATCTCCTCTAGTGAATCCCAAATTCAAGCACCAGGGGGTATTCAAGATATAATCAAGTCACAAGTGTATATACCTAAATCTAGGCACCGATAACCTCCAATTAGGTTTTTGCCAATTTCCATGTAAAATGCACAATTTGGCTTAAAAACACTAAAACATGATAAATGATGTGAAATTGACATATTCAAGTGATAATTTTGGCTAGGGTATCCATAAATGGGGCAATGCAATTTATAGGCCAACTAACTTTGATCAGATCATTTTGAGTCAAAATGCCAAATTTGCACCTGGGTGCTCTAGATTGCTCTTCCCTATCAAATATTTTGCACAATATGTGTTCTATTGTTATTTGGTTTTGCTAACATTCTAAATGAGAATACGGTTCCAATGCATCTAACATGGACTTCCAATTCCAATCTAGTCAAATGTTGGACCAATAACAAGACATTCCGATCAATTTGAGTAATGTGTTCACAAAGTGCTAAATCATGCTTAAGAGTTAATTAACCCAAATCAAGGCATAAGAAAAATTTCCATGGAAACTTGCTGAATTCTTATTTTTATAAATTAATATTGAATATCTGCATCATCAAGTGACCTCATTTCTTGGGAAGACATCCCTAGGCCATAATCAAGATTCATGCCTCCCATGCCTCATCAATGCCTTTCATGATGCTCTTCATGCCTCTTAATTTCCCCTTATTCCAATGTAATTATGAGGATAATTACAAACATAATTACAAAATTTAATTAATCCTCAACCGCACATCTCAATCTTGAGATGGACGGTTGAGGTTGATTCTGATCAAATCCAAAAATCTATAAATAGAGTGGCCATGAACATCATTTCTAAGCTATTTTGTTGAAAAATTATTATGATAAAATATCTTCAAGAAGCTATTGCAACTAGTGTTACCATGCCAAATTTATTCCAAGCCAAGCTAAGCCATAAGCCAAAGGTGCCAAGGAGAGATGGAGGTAGCCAAGCTTCCATTGCCAAGGACTTCATGAGCCGAACAAACCACCATTACAAAGGTATTTGGAGCATCCAAGGAAGGTGAAGAAAATATTGTGTTTTAATTCCTTGCTTTTTGTTTGTGTTTGTCATTTACTTTTGTTAACTAAGCTCACCCTAGTGTCTAGGCCTAGATATGTTATGGTATTAGTATGTTTATTTCATTTTGTTTTTATTTTGGAACTAACACCATAATAACCATCATCTCTTGAGTAAAATTCCTAGATCACATAATGGCATGCTCGGTGGGACTATATGCATCCTACACATGAAGGAGATCATTTTACAACTCTAAAATATTTATTTGAGCCTTTAAAAATCTTGCAAATTGATTTTCTAGCTTTATTTTGCCATTTTTATTTGCCATAGTTTTACACAATAATCGACATTAGTAAATAATATCAACATCAGTTACCTTTTTAAATCAATGTCAGTTAGCAAAACCAATATCAATTAAATATCGATTAGCCAGAGTAACCAACATCGGTCACTGTGTTTTTCCAAAAACATAGACCTGAGAGCTAATTTTTCAAAGTTCATTGTTCAAAGCTAAAAAGAGCTTCAAAGCTAAAGGACATGCTAATAATTTTGCTGCAAGACCATGCTTGATACTTGTTCAAGACATGTTTAAATCACCTTTGCATGCTTAAAAATCAATTAAGAATCTTGTTTTGGGTATTTAACAAAGAATTTAGATGCTTTTGGTGATTGTTTTCAAAATTTTACAACTAAGACCAAGGGGTCAAATGAACACTACTAAACTTTTCATTTGGGTATAAAATTGAACACACTTGTCAATTTTTATTTGCAATAGTTGTTTAAATCAAATTTTTGTTTGGAAAAAAGAGTAATGTTGCGGGTATGCTCTTCCATTTGTCCCCTATAGGGAACCCTTGGAATCAAAAGAACCATTCCTATTGCAAGTAGCCTAGTCCAAGGCTTAGAAAGAAAGTCATTCAAAGCACTCACAAAAAACTCGTCAAAGTTTGGGTGATCTTAAAAATGACCCTAAAGTCTTTCTACTTTCACGATTTATTTATTTATTTATGCATCTTAGCTTGCGAGGGGGACTTCATCACCTCCCACAAGTTCTTTAGGGAAGCTTTAACTTGGGGTCTCATCTCCTAGCATTGACTTCATTTGGCTCCTTTGGAGTTGCACATGGGATGTAGTGGCACTTTAGACATCACACTACACTGAGTGAAAAATAGGATATAGTGGTTGTAAAAAATACTAGACCTTTTTGCAACAAGCCAAGTGATATAGACCCAAAATTAATGCTTTTATTTTACATTGTTTGGCATGAAAGTCATTATGAAATTGATTCTCTTAGATCGTTTAGAAACTTGTTAGATCATAGACAAATCTCCACTTGTTGCAGAAGTATTTTTGGTGCAAGGTGTGCCTCAAGGTCCATGTCATAGTAATATCATTTGAGAGAAGGGGTGTAAAAACCCTACTATATAACATGCATTTACTTTTGGATGAACACATAAAATCCTCTCAAATGATGTATATTGATGGATTACAACAATACCAAGCAACCTTGTTAGTTTAGGATTTAAGAATAACTAATTAGTTGGTCTTGTCCTAGTTTAAAGTCTTGTTTGGAGTCAAAACATGGTGTAAACAAACAATCCAAACCAAACACATAGTCCAAATTTTCCTTTGAACAAAGAGGTGTTATGCTATCCATGTGAGATCATCAATTTTCCTTATTCAAAAAGTTCATCAAAATTTTGAGAGTCGTATCATCTACTTTGGTGTAGTTATGCTACCCAATTGAGTCTAGACCTTTACCAAAGTTATTTAAGTCCTTGACTTATAATCTAAATTCAGAATTACACCTTTACAAGTTCATAAGGTTGATGTGTTAAGTGGGTTCACCATTTTCACTAAACTTGAGGGAACTTAGGTTTGATTTCCAATTTAGGTTGAAGGTTGTTTAAAGACTCATAGTCATTATCATCAATTGATAGACTTAAGCCATTTTATGCTAAACACTTGCACTTTGAGTCTATGCACCATGACATTTTGAGTCAAGAAAAATAGTGTTATGCTATCAAAATTATAACAAAACGTCTTTGCCTTAGATATTTTTTGAAACAAACCTTTTTGTCATACCTTTTGGGTAGTATAACATCATTACAATGCCCAAAACATTTTGAATATTATTTCATAGATCCTCTCGCATAGAGTTCCAAATTTGCTCCTACATTTTCAGACCAATCTTAGTGTACTTTTATGATATTTTGTATAAAAAATGGTTATATTGTTCACTTTTGTCTAGTTTTTTTTGTCAAAAGAACCTAGTTTTATACCATTTTTTGTGAGAAAGTAAACTATTGCTAAAGTGCCTTTTGTTTCATACTTATACCTAGTTGATCAAGTTCATGTCCAAGAGTCAAATTCCTAGTGTTTATTTTAAGTGTTTCAAATCCATTAGATTAAAACTTTCATCTATTTTCAAGTCTAGCTTTTGATGCCATTTGGCCAAGAGTCCTAACACATGCCTTGTTTAAGGCTAGATTTTGATGCCACATTTAGCCAAAAGACCTAACAACTTTTTAATTCCTAGATTAGACTGATTTGAAACATTTCAACCTTAGAGTTTGACATTTTTATTTTAGGTCTATTTACTTTCTTACCTTTGTGTGAATAGTTAAATGTTAGATACTTTATGATAGCTTGTTCCCTCATAAAACTTTACATAAACCTGTTGATCCTTTTGATAAATATAGACCAAGTTGGAACATTATTTATTTTAGACATTATCCTTTTTAGAGTTTATATAACTCTTTGACCTTTTATCATAAAATCATTGACTGTGGATCCCAACATGTATTCCTACACTTGTAGTGGACTCATGTACAATATAGGAATTAGTAATGTGGTTGCGTAAGAAGAAATGGTGCAAGACCTCTATGTGGATAATACTGCTTATGAGATGGATTTTTATCCCTCTTATAATACTCAATTAGGGGCACAAAACCAAGATCCATTGGCTAATTATTTGGTTAACACACCACCTTACACAAAATAAGACCAAGAGTAAACTGCACAATACCTAGATACAATACCCATGGTGGATGAGCCAAATATTCAACAATCATATTATACTAATATGAATTCCATGTATGATCCATTTTTGTTTGAGAAACATTTTTTAGAGAACAAAGACAAGATTTTGGTTAGAGCCATAAAGGTAGGGGCTAAATTTCCAGCAGACTTCCCCCATGAAAATTTACTAAGTCTAGTTAGAGTGCCCCACAATATCATTTACGATCAATAGGCTTCTTCTAGAAATCCTATGTCTCTAGTCCAAATAACATACCAAGATCCTAATATATCTGATCAAGACAAAAACATCATGGAAGAGCACTTTAATCAAATACAAACATTATATCAAACATATTTAAATCTAACACATGATTTCAATTAGATGAACATGGTAAGTAAGCCTCTCATTGACCTAGTTCCTTCAACAAGAGTGTTGATAGAGTTAACTAGATAAGAGAATCCAAATTTTGACCCATTTGTATAAACCATTTTAATAGATAACTTGATGCATATGCTCGTTATTGAAGAAGATTCTTTAGCCTCTACACTAAATAGTGAACCAAACATAGTAGATAAAGTAAAAATAACCTCTAGTCCTAATAAAAGTGGTACTAATGTGCAAACAACTAGCCAACAACATGTGCCTATAGTTAATCCTATGAATAGGTCATTATACCACATAATAGGAATTTCTACGCCCCAATCTCAACTGACTCCTTCCTCAAATGTACAACCTATGGGATTAGATAATCAAACAATGGCCAATGTCATGCCTCAAAGATATAATGTAATGAACCCTAATCTTTCTCAATAGGTAATGACTAGTATTCCACAATAACAGACACAATCTAATGTATCAATGCAATAGAGGATAAATGCATTGCCACCTCAATTAAGGGCAACAAATATTTCACTTCGCCAGGTAATGATGAACATACCTCTTTAGTCATAGACTAATATGCCAATCAAAAACCAAGCAATGACTTGTCAACAATGTGAAAATATTGGTCAATGACAGATGTCGAATCTACAACCTACTTTCACTTTCTCATAGAGATTCATGCAACAAGGAGGTCCTCGTCTTTCTCAGGTACCTACTACACAACCAATAGTTCAAAATGTGCATCAAATCTAGAGATAGGGTCTTGGTCCATAAGTTCCCACTCAATATCAAGGTTTGATTAGTCAAAAACATGTCCCTTTTCAACCACAATATGCATATTATAGTTATATCCCTCCATCCCAACCACAAAATCCCCCAAGTCAAACCTTTATCACCAACCTGAATCCTACAACTAAATGTGAAATTTCATGTACATCCTAATCCACATATGCATACTCCTGGTCCATTCTCCAACCCAGCCAATAAACCCCAATAGGTATCTCCATTATACCCTGGTCAACATGTCCCACTGGTGACCTCCCAACCATCTATCCAAACCCAAATTCTCCCTCAAACTAATATTCTATCCAATTTCCTATCCCAAGAATTGTAATAGATGAAAGATGTAATTGATATGATTTAGGCTAAGAAGAAGACCAAAAAATTCAAATTGGTTGACATATGTTCCTATCCATTCAATATGGTGTATTTATAGATACCATTTCCTCTAGGATATGAACCACAAAAATTTATTAAATACAAAAGGAAAGGTGATCCTAAGGCTCATTTGACCAAATTCTTTGTCACATGTCAACCAATGATATATAGTGACATACACCTTTTTTTGGTTGTTTCTAAAGAGCTTAGCTGGACAAGCCTTGGAGTGGTTTTTTAAGTTTCCCAAGAATTTAGTAACAGACTTTGATGATCTTTCTGATAAATTTGTGCAGTACTTTTCTTATAACCTCGAATATGAGATTTTGTTAGTGGACTTAACACAAGCAAAGCAAAAATACGGTGAGAGTTTTGCAAGTTATTTATAGTGATGGAGAGCCCTTGCAAGTTGTTTCACCCATAGTTTATCAGATAAATAATTGGCCACTATGTTTACTAAAAATTTGCATAGTGAGATAGCCTATCATTTGAAACTATAATGTGTGTATACATTCAAAGAGATCATTGATAAAGATTTGTTAATCGATAGGGTGATCATCAATAAAGGAGTAATCAATCTTAATTAAACTAATCAAAATGAAGGTACCAATCAAGGAAATGACCAACATCCCATCCAAGTGCAAGCATCATAACTGACACAGGTCAATAACCATGAAAGACCAAAGCAATTCAACCACAATAAGAATGTTGTGGGAAATAGAGTAACCAAATATCATCATGTACAAACTATGAAAACATCATATACACCACCTTTTTAGCTTACTCCTACCCAAAAACCTCTCCAACTGATGCTACAAACACAACAACCAAGACCTACACAATAAATACAATAGTTGTTACCATTGTAAACCCCTCTTAGAAGAACCGTACCTGTATGTTGTGTCTTTAGTGACCTAGGAGAACCTATTGAATCTATATTTCACAAAAATTTTACCACTAATTTGATCAATTGGCCTATACCAAAGAATTATCTATAAGGCATTCCTTATCCTTATTGGTACCGTAAAAACAAATTTTGTGATTATTATCGGGTCAATGAGCATAATCTATGAATATGTGTCCAGATCAAGCATTTAATTGAGAATATATTGGAGAATGGGGAGATAAAATTAGATAATGGTGATTCCAATTCCAATCAAACTCTTGTAATTTATCAAAACCCCTTTCCCCAACATAACAATCAATAGTAGCATAATAATTAGCAACAACAATGGCTAGTGTAGGAGAAAATAAATAGTATCAAAATCAAAAGCCAAACTAGTAGAAGCAAAAAAATTAACAACAAAATTCACAACAAAACAATAGACAAAACCAAGGTCAGAATGGTAACAAACATTAAACCTACCATGCAGTTGCACATGACTACAACATGGTTGTAGGTCATATTACATGGGGTAGCATTAATACCATCTCCATTAATCCTAGACCAAGTACTAATCAACCTAGACCATTTCTAAACAACAATATTCAGCCAAATCACATGGATAATCCTTCTTTGACCTGAGAGTGCATTCAAGAAAACCAACAAACTAGAACTTCCCATTTTGGATCTTATAATGACAACTCATTCTTGCCACGTGACCACATGCAAGTGCACTGACAATCAAGACTTGTCTTGTTTGATCCCACACCATTTCCAACATTAGTTAGCAATATTGGTCTAGTATTTAATCCATATTGTGAAATCATAACTCAAAGGTCAAAGATTACTATCCTAGGTCCACAACCATCTACCATTTTGCCTATCATCCAACCAATCATTCAACTTTAGAATAAACCATTCACTACTGACCAAGATAAGAAGTTTGATATTGTGAAACAATTACAGAAGACACCAACATAAATTTCTATTTTAGATTTGTTGCAGATGTCAATAATCCATAAGAACATCTTGAATGAGTTTTTGACCCAATCCACTATTGCTAGTGACATATCCCCTGATAAATTTCAAGCTTTGGTTGGATGCCTAGCTCTAGGCCAACAAGTCACATTCAACCAAAGAAATATGTCTTCTCTAGGCCCACTCCATAATAACCCATTATACATAGAAGTTTGTATCAAATGACATAAAGTGAAACATGTCCTTATCGACAATGGATCTGGCCTCAACTTAATGTCTCTAAAGCTCATCAAGCTTCTTGGGTACACAATGGTAAATCTCCAACTAGAAACAATAACTATCAAAGCTTATGATAATCAGGGAAGAGAGTCATAGTTTACCATTAGTTTGCAAGTTATCATTGGGCCTTTACCCCATGATACAATTTTACACATACTAGATCTTGAGTTATCATACAACTTGCTTCTAGGTAGGCCTTGGTTACATGAAATTCATGCAGTCCTATCAACACTGCACCAATGTATCAAGTTTTCCTAGAAGTGAATATTTTAGAAGATTTACACCCATATGAACACTGCAAGCATCTTGAGGCCAAATTTCAAAGCTATAATTATCAGTATGGTATGAATCTAAGTTCCAAATAGGATAAAGGAAATGCCATACTTATTGATCCTCCACCAGATAATTGCATAGATCCTAATACCTTAGGTTCCCTTTCCCACATGCCACCTCCTGAAGCTTCTAATCATTTAACCATTTTAGACAATGGACCAAGAGAGTATGTGACTCATGATACATTTCATATTACATATCTTTCTCAAAATCTAAAAACCTTTGGGTGACCTAAATTCATCTCACATATGCATTGGTAACAAAAAAATAAAGATAAGGGACCTGCCACATTTGTACCAGCATCTAGCCTAGGACCTGACCCTCTTGAAGGGGATGACTCATGGTTATACAATGACAACTAAGTTGATTGTTATAAAAATGCAAAGTATCCTATTCCCAATAGGATCATGGAGCATCAAAAATATGAAGGAAGAGGCCTCAGACTAAATCAACAAGGAACCATTGAGCCAATTTCCATGACTAAGTATGAAAAACCTTATGGACTTAGATTTAAATCACTTGGGGTTGACCCCACATATATTATTCAAAATCTATCACTAGTGACTAGTGATGATGATGCTAACAATGAAGTAGAGTCTGATCATAGCTTTACCTCTAATAACCTAGATGAAACTAACCTATTTGATAATAATTCCATTTGTACCCTTACCCAAGCTGTTTATCACAATCCATTACCATTATATTATCCATAATTGATAAATTGGGACCAACAAGAATCTAGTCTATCAATTGATGAGTTATAGAATGATGAGGCATTATATGATTTATTAGGCTTTAGAGATAATGTTTCATTGGGAGAACACAAATCAAGACTCTCAATTACACTGGATTCTATAGCCTATTTTGGAGAGCAAGTGAACACCCCAAAAACAAATAAGTAAAACATTGAGGTCCCAAAGTGAAAACCTCTTTGAGGCACTTTCTAACTAGAGAAAAAGTAAAGATAAAGGCCAGTATAGTGGTGAAAACCTATCTCAGGTGCCATTATATGAGGGTGTTCATTCTTATTTGAATTTAGACTAGGAAACCACCAACGATGAACTTGCCTGTGGATTAGAATTCAGATTTGAGCATCAATTACTTGATCAAATTATTCAAGAATTCTTGACTATTTTTATCACATGGCCAAATCTTCCATTAAGGGACTTAGATTCATCATGTCTAGGAGAAGTGGAAGAGCAAGTCCTAATGGAGGACCCTGACATAATTGAATAATTCAAATCATTGCCTACTATCCTAGAAGATGGTTTGACCCTTCTAGTCGAAGACACAATAGAGGTAAATATCAAGACTTCATCAGAACTAAAATGGATAAAATTAGGCATGCCCCTCATTGAGGAGGAACATGACATCTTTATAGCTTTGTTGAGAGAATTTGTATATATCTTTGCATGGGCCTATTCTGACATGCCAAGTTTAGACCCCACCTTGATTTTGCATCACCTTGTGGTTAATCCTGACACCAAATCGGTAAAAAAAAAGCTATGTAAGATGCATCCTTGCATTATTGTATTGGTAAAAAAAGAGTTTAAAAAACTCTTAGAAGCAGGATGTATTCAATCCATTGACTACTTAGAATGGATCTCTAATGTGGTACCTGTTAGCAAAAACCCTGAAGGAATCAAAATTTGTACTAATTTTTGAGACATCAATAAAGCTTGTCCTAAAAATGATTTTCCATTACCTAATATCAACATGATTGTTGAATCCATGGATGATTATGTAATGCTTTCAATCATGGATGGATTTTCTAAATATAACCAAATCAGAATAGCACCAGAAGACCAACATAAAACAACATTCACCACTCCATGGGGAACATTTTGTTATCAAGTAATGCCATTTGGACTTAAGAATGCTAGAGATACATATCAAAGGGCCATTATTATCATATTCCATGATATGATGCATGATATTATTGTAGACTATATTGATGACATATTAGGAAAATCTAAAACTAGGGCTGACCATCCAACAGTGTTGCGTAAGATATTTGAAAGATTACGAGAGTACAAAGTCAGACTCAATCTAAAGAAATGTGTGTTTAGTGTAAATTCAAGAAAATTACTTGGCTTTATCATGTCTTGTAGAAGTATTGAAGTCGATCCAACTAAATTATATGCTATAATTGAAATGCCACCACCAACTAATTTAAAGCAACTCCATAGTTTATAAGGTAAGATCTAGTCAATCTGATGCTTCATCTCTCAGTTAGTAGACAAGTGTCATCTATTTACACAACTTTTGAGGAAGGGAGTTGTATTTCACTGGGATGATCATTGCCAAACAACTTTTCAATAGCTTAAAGACTATCTTATCAATCCACTTATTATATTACCTCCTATGTTAGGAAATCCATTCTTGTTATACTTATTAGCTACCAACCATGCTCTAGGGGCACTCTTGGCTCAACATGATGAAAAGGGAAAAAGAACATGCTGTATACTACCTAAGTTGTACCTTAGCTACATATGAACATAACTATGCACCTATTTAAAAAAATTATCTAGCCATGGTTTTTGTAGCTTAGAATTACACCATTACATGTTGAATAATAATGCCATGGTCATTTAAAAAGTAGATCAACTCAAGTATCTACTATCTAAAATAAATTTTTAAGGTAGAATGGCTAAATGGATCATGCTTCTCAGTGAGCTTGACATAGAATATGTCAATCAGAAGGTAATCAAAGGATAAGTTCTTGCAGATCAACTTACTAAAGCACCTCTCACAAACACACAACCACTCACATTTAAATTTCTTGATGAATTTATCATGAGCATCATTAATACAACCCTTAAGGATCAACCCTAAAAACTGTATTTTGATGGTTCATTCACTACACATAGATCAGGGGTAGGCCTATTGTTTATTACACCATAGGGAGATATTATCCCTAAATCATTTAGAATCAACTTTCCTTATACAAACAACATGGCTAAGTATGAATCACTTGTTACATGACTTGGACAAGCAATGCATTGGAATATATCTCATTTCCAAGTTTATGGTGATTCTCAGTTAATCATCAATTAGGTTACAGATCATTTTCAGACCAAAGATGATAAGTTGGTTCCATATAAAGCCATGGTCAACACTCTTAAATAACAAAGTGTCAATATTCAATTTGAGCACATATCGAGGGATAGTAATAGAACTATAGATGCCATGGCTACTATTAGCTCTCTGATTCAACAAATAGATAAAGCTAGAGAGTATCAATTTCTCATTGAAAATTTATCAACACCAGCTCATGAACCTTCAACTGTTGCCATGATTTGTGATATTTTTGGTCATAATTCTATCTAGTACTCAGACCTTTATAACTATCTTCATGACCAATTTTTTCCACCTAACCTATCTCAAAAACAAACCAAAGCCTTCATTCATCATTTCGCTCATTATACACTGCTTGGATCCACCTTTTATCCCTGTAGTTTTGATGGAACTCTGATTCTTTGTTTAAATTTGGTAGAGTCCACATTAGCATTAATAAAAGTTCACAAAGGATTATGTGGCACTCATTATTGTGGGGTATTCCTATCTAAAAATCTCTTACGTACTGGTTATTATTGGCCCATAATAGATGTAGATGTCACTACATATGTAAAAAAGTGTGACAAATGTCAACGACATGCTAATCTGATTCATGCCCCAACAAAATTTTTGAAACCAATATTGATAGCATGGCTATTTTATACATGGGGACATGATCTCATTGGAAATATCAACCCCACTTTATCTAATGGCCATAAACATATCCTTACCACCACCAAATATTTATCTAAGTGGGTTGAAGCTATACCCCTCACTTACATGATGGGAAAGTAAATTTCTAAATTTATTTTCAACCATCTCATCTGACGCTATGATATTCCCTCTGACATTATATCTGATAATAGAGGATCATTCAAGAACAAAGATATAGACCAGCTATGCATTGGATACAACATCACACAACATTTTTCTACAACATATTATCCTCAAGGTAATGGCCAAGCTGAGGCATTGAAAAAAACCATTGTCAAAATTCTCAAAAATATTGTTAATGATGTCGATCATGATTGGCACCTCTAGATATTCCCTACCCTTTAGGCATACTATACTAATCTTCGTAACCCCATAAGAGCCATTCCATACTCACTTGTTTATGGTAATGAAGCCATCCTTCCCATTGAGGTTGAATTGCCTTTACTATGCATCTCTTTCAAGCATGTTCTAGATGATCATGACTATCAAGTAGCTCACCTGTAAGAGCTAGATCTACTTGATGAAAAATTTACAGCCACACTCAATAATCTTTAAGCATATTAAAATTGACTCAAAGGCCACTATAATTGGCATGTTAAGTATAAAACATTTGAACTTGGTGATCTTGTTCTTAAATAAAACCAAAAAAATACCACAGTTGAGAAGAAGCATAAAGGGAAATTCAAACCAAATTGGATAAGGCCTTTCATCATAACTGTCTATTATAGATCAAGAGCATACAGTCTTGCCACACCAGATGATGATAAACTTTTGGAGTCGATAAATAATATTTATCTCAAGAGGTACTATGCTTGAATGCTAAGGTGTATTATCTATATGACCATTTTAGTAATGCCATTTTATCACTATTCTTCTTTGTAAAAATACCATCCTTATCCATCCTCTTCACCATATCCACTTTTTGCTTCCATTCTATCAACCCAGTGTCTTCTAAAGCCTAGCCCATTTGACCTTGGTTTTTTCCATTTGTTACATAGTTTTAACATCGAGGTATCTAATCAATTCAATAGTTAGTTCAAGTAATTTAGATATAGATCATATTTTGGGATAGTGTGATAGAAGTTTTTGTAGTTACATCCTTCATTTGTTATTCCTTTCTTATCACTAGTCTTGCTACTAATTATAACCACCTTTAAGAAAATTAGTACCATTAATCTATGCTATTATGTCCTAGTTATAATCACCTATGGGAAAACTAGGGGAAACACTAAGCCTTGATGTACCAACTTACCACTTCTTATTTCATGCTATGCTTTTTTATCATCTGTGCCTATTTTGTTTGAATTGACTACCACACTTGTCAAATTTCTCCACTAAAATGGCAGAATTACAGTGACTTGAGGTCCTACTCTGGGACTATGTAGGGAACACTCAATACTTATTGAGGTTAGCTCAATCACCATTTTAGCCATGCTCTCACCATTTTATGAGAAACCTAAGCCACAATCTCACTATTTTGTGAGAAACCTAGGCCATGCTCTTGCTATTTTGTGAGCTTGAACCATTTAGTGTCTCATCATTCTCGATTGAGTTGAGACACTCCAAAACAATTGCAAAAACATTTACAAAATTGTTAGAAAAGAACAAAAACATTGACCACTTCTTTGTCGTAAGGATTCTGGGAACCCTTACTAAGTTACAAGAAAATCACTTGTCATTTAGTTTCCCCATCCTTTTTGGAATTTTTCTCTCATACACTTGCCATTTTGCAAGACCATTCCTCTTCTTCTATCACATCCATTCTATTTGTTTTCCTTAGTTATCACATTCTTCCCATTCCCTAGGAGAACTACATTTGGCCTAAAGTTTTTTATTGGATATTACAACCATGGAACTATGTAGGCATCATCCACTTGCCTAGTGCATGGGAAGATAGCTCGACCACCCCCTTATTTTTTCTTCTATTCCCCCATTTTGTTCATTTGTTAAGTTGTCACCTATTTTCTAGGGGCAATGTTCGTAGGGTTTCTATTGCCTTGTTTGTTTGTTTGTTTGTTTGTTTTTACTTATTCTATTTGTTTGTCTTCTTATTTGTTTGCTTTCAGCATTGTTACCTTGATTTAATTTATGTGTGTTTATTAGGTGATTCCTTTTCCACACTTATACTCAAATCCATCCATATTCATATGTCTATATTGTCATCATGGTTTTTATCATTGGTGCATTATTTTCTATTGAGTATTGGATTATGGGAGTCAGTCCTCATGCATATTTTGGTGAAGTCCTCATGATGTTATACCATGATGCCTACTGACACATGCTACAACAAACCTCAGCTTCAAGAAGTCTATTCAAAAAATGGCAGCATCTCTTCAGCATCGACATCTTGATTCCATCCTAATCATATCCCAAATAGAGTAATTAAACATGAAATAATATTTATTAGTTCAGATGAGCATCTCCCTACTAGTAGGTTGCTATAATTCATCATTACCCTCTATGTTAAGTTATCATCATCTTCAGCCAAGTTTACCATGTTTGCCATAATCAGGGTCCAATGATTATAACTACCTATGGGCAAATCATTGCACACCATCCTACCTACATTTCTCAATGATTATAACCACCTTTAGGTAAATCATTGTGTTATCACCACTTTACTTTTTCTACCCATATAGGGGCATGTTATTACCTTATTTGTTTGTCCTAACTGGGGCAGCTCCATCTTCTCAATGATTATAACCACCTTTGGGCAAATCATTATGTTATCATACCACATTACCACTATCGTGGTATAATGCTTATAATCACCTTTAGGAAAAACATTGTACACCATCCCACTTGAATTCTCAATGATTTTGATTAATTTTTTAGTCTCATTATGTTTTTCACCCCATCATCTTTCCTTTCTTTGGTCCCCTCATTTCACTTCTTTGTTTTTGAGGGACTGTTTGCTGACCTGCTTGTGCCAACTATTCCCTCAAGGGGGAATCATATAGTTAGTTTATCATCATTGTAGTTGTAAGCATATAGGACCTTTTAATTCTTTTAGAAGACATTACTATGCTTATAGCTTGCAATGCCTTCCCAAACAGGGACAAACTATAGACACCTAAATCTGGCCATCGATAACTTCCAATCAGGCTTTTGGCTAATTTCCACCTAAAATGCACAATTTGGCTTAAAAATAATAAAACACACTAAATAATGTGAAAATGACATATTCAAGTGCTAATTTTGGCCAGGGTATCCCTAAATGGGACAATGCAATTTATGGGCCAACTAACTTTGATCAGATCATTTTGAGTCAAAATGCCAAATTTGCACTTAGGTACTGTGGATTGCTCTTCCCCATTAAATATTTTACATAAGATGCATGCCTTTATTATTTGTTATTGGTAACATTCTAAATGAGAATATAGTTTTAATTCATTTGACATGGACTTCTAATTCCAATCGAGTCAAATTTTAGACCAATAACAAGACATTCTGATCAATTTGAGTAATGTGTGCACAAAGTGCTTAATCGTGCTTAAGAGATAATTAACCCAAATCAAGGCATAATCAAAAATTCCCTAGAAAATTTTTTAATACTTGTTTTTAGAAATTAATATTGAATATCTACATCATCAAGTGACCTCATTTCTTGGGAAGACATCCCTAGGCCATAAATGCCACAAATATCAAGATTCATGCCTCCCATGCCTCATCAATGCCTTCCATGATGCACTCTATGCCTCTTAATTTCCCCTTGTTCTAATTTCATGATGAGAATAATTAAATACTTAATTCAAAAAATTGAACTAATCCTCAACCACACATCTCAATCTTGAGATGGATGGTTGAGGTTGATTCTGATCAAATCTAAAAATCTATAAATAGAGAGGCCATGAACATCATTTCTAAGCTATTTTGGTGAAAAGTTATTATGATAAAATATATTCAAGAAGCCATTGAAACTAGTGTTACCATGTCAAATTGATTCCAAGCCAAGCCACAAGCCAAAGGTGGCAAGGAGAGATGGAGGTAGCCAAGCTTCCATTACCAAGGACTTCATGAGCACAAGCCAAGCAAGCCACCATTACAAAGGCATTTGGAGCATCCAAGGAAGGTGAAGGAATTATTTTGTTTTCATTCCTTTCTTTTTAGTTGTGTTTGTCATTTTATTTTATTAACTAAGCTCTCCCTAGTGTCTAGGCCTAGAGATGTTATGCTAATAATGTGTTTATTTCATTTTCTTTTCATTTTGAAAATAAAACCATACTAACCATCTTATCTTGAGTCAAATTCCTAGATCACAACAAGATAAAAATAATGACAAAATCACTATTATTATGGCCAACAATCCTTTAAATAATCAGATCAAAGATGAACCACAAAGTCAAAGTGTCTTGGATCTTTTAAAGTCTTTTGTCATTTGACACCAATAAAATATAGAATGTCTAACATCTAGAACGATGTGTGTGACTGATATTACTAATCCCAAATCACCCATCATACCATTATATCATGATCCTATCCTCCATTTAATTCTAATACCCCCCATCAAAATCAATATCTAATTCAATATATACCTCTCATCACCTTCTTGGGCAGTATTGTCTCTCATAAGGTTAACAAAGATACCTAGCCTAGATATCTAAAGGGGTCACAATTGAGAATAAATTAAGGTCACAAGTACATTAATACATCTAGTGGTGACAACATGATCCTAACATCACATATATCCATAACAGGTGTTGGCTAAAGATCACAAAAATGTTTACATCTTGCATCTCTTACCTATATCCAATAAATCAGGATGCCATATAAAAAGTTTATATATATATATATATATATATATATATATATATATATATATATATATATATATATATATATATATATATATATATATATATATATAATGGTGAAAACCAATATTATAATACCTTAGGAAAGTAATATGATGAAAACCAATTTATGGTGTCATGGTAAAATAATCTATTATCCACATTTTACCTCAACACTTGGGGAAAAATCCATCCCTTGTTAATCCCATCCATATCATATACCCTGGTCCATTATTCCTACACAATGTCTACCATCTTACATCATATTATGTCTATCATTATTTCCCATCTTGACCTTAGTAAGGATGAGGAATGAGTCTTGAGAAATATTTTGGAATCATCTTGGCATATCCTCCAATGGACACTTGGACAAGTAAACATCTGGTTCCCTCACAATGTGGTAATTGGCGATCCCTAATCCATTCTTCCTTAGTGCTCATCCATTTTTTACATCACCGTCATCCTTTTGTCATAACATCCATTATTCCATCCATTTTCATCCTAATTTCTAGGCTTGGTATTCCCTTTTCTAGTAACCCCTTTTTTATAGTGTACATACATATCTCAAAAGACCAAAAAAATTAAAATATTCTAAAAACCATAAAAATTATAAAATCCATAAAATCCAAAAACATCTAAGTTGTCTTGTTATATGTCTTCTTGTATTATGTCCTAAATATCCTAGTAATCCTATCTAATGTCTCATCTAATTCCATAGTCATCTTGTCTTAAGTCTTCCATAGCCTTATCCTACTCCAAGTCCCTATTCTACTCTAAATCCACATCCTTATCTTAATCATAGTCACTATTATGTTACAGGTCCATAACTTGTCCAAGTTCCTATCCTTAATCTCAAATCACATCATCATCATCATGACCAACTTAGTCCAACTCATCAATCACCGTGTCAACTCTCATCAATTAGATAATACATAACGACACTGCATGTAGATACTTGTGTGTACAACCTATATGCTCTATTTTGTTTGACTTGTTTTCATCATGTATATATATGATTGTATTGTTTATAATTTATTTGTCTATGTTCATGTGTATTTTATCTATTTGAAAATGAATTAGGATACTTGATGACACCCAAAATCCATTATGATGATTTTAGGTGCCCTTGATGATGCAAAGTTTACTATTTACCCATTTTATGCACTTTACTTATATCATGGGGCATCTTTCGAAGTGTTATATTTCATCATATTTATTAGACTATGATGAGCCTTACTAAAAATATTATGGATTGATCATCTACACCCTCATCATTTATCTAATTGTCTAATTATTCTTATTTCTCATCACTGATATAATTCTCTCGAATCATCTGACTAACATCCAATCTTTTATCCTATAATCACTATCCAATATTTTATCTTCTAATCACTAATCATCATCATGATCATGATCATTATCTAATCTATCAATTATCATTTATCCCTAAGTCTAAACTACATTGGCCTGAGGTATTTTCAAACTATGTAGGTAATGCTCAGTCACATGGTGTTCCTAAGGTCAACTCGACCACTCTCTCCTCTTCCCCCATAATTCATCATCACATATATTTTGTCCTTCATCATCACTACATCTTGTATCAATAAAATCATTGAGATATAATCATTCATCAATTAGTATAATGATCAAACACTATCCTCTCAATTATCTTCCTAATCTTTTCATCAATCACTCACACCTATATATTGAGTTCAACAAAATCACATCTATCCTTTCTTCCATATCACTAATTGGTCAAAGTTCATGGTTCCCTCCCTCAACTATGGCATGACCAAGACTTTAAATTTATCACCATCTCTCATTCTATTGTAGACATAATTACTAGGGGCATTGTCACTAATACTCATATTTTGGCTTATTGATTTGATGCAATGCAGTCCAATTCTTCTCATTTATCTTTTAGTCACTTGATCATATCATTTATCCTCTATCATCACCTTCATCATATCACTCGACTTCAATATTAAGCTACATCTATCATTCATCTTATCAAATCCTTATTTTATCTTGGCTAACAACTCTCCCTTGTATGTGTCCTTGCTTGGGATATATCAAAAGATTATGGCCTTTTATCCTATCACCACCATGTTATGATTGATTTTCCCTTAGGATGTGTCAACAATTATGTCCATTCCATATGTATATGTCTTTACTAGGGACATCATCACTTTATATCTCATTATTTAGGTTGAGTTCATTTTCTTCATCATCTATCTCAAATCTCACATCCCATCCCCTTGTCTATATGTCACATCCCATCCCTCATTTCCTCTTTTAAGTGGCCATCCATCTCATTATTCCCCGCATGTCCTCTAGAGGAGGAATCATATCCCCTAACATTATATCTACTAATACTCATCCATGAAATGGTTTTTCTTTGAAAGACTATTACTCCTTCTACTTCATCCACTCATAATTCCCTTTCAAAGAAGGGAAAAATGTATACACTAAATTCTACTCACCTTAATTACTCTAATTAATCCCCTTTATCCTAATCCTCATTATTTATCTAATATCCCCCTCATCATTTTTTCATTCACTAACCTTATCCTTATCCCATCAATTTATTAATTCTTTTAATCATGTCTTATCCCATCCTAATCTCTCTTATCTATTATTTGGAAATTTAAATTTCCCTTGCCTTACCTATCGACCTACCAAGCATACTTCTAGGCTTTCCTACACCTTTAGTCCCTAATTACCTACCTAATCCCTATCTTAATCCCTCACTAATCTTAATTAATCCCTGAGGATATTCTAGAATTCTCCACTTCTATAACCTCCTCTAGCTTGACCCCTCCTCTCTAGAAGCCTCTATTCTAGAGGCTTCTAAGGAATTTTTAATTCCTTGAAAATTCCTCCACCCTTGATCCTCATGGGTCAAGTTTGAATATGATCCATAAATCTTCCCTCTTTGGCTTATTTATATAAGCCACTCCTGTATTGAAACCAAATATAAATTTAAGGAAACCATACATTCTCCATGCCAAATCCATGATCAAGTAGTCCATAAATACTTAATCACAAACATCAATCAAGCTATCATCATGTTGTGATTATGAGTAATTACAATCAACAATCCAACAATTCAGTTTGAAGATATTGGAGGGAGGATAAGATAAGCAAGGAATTGGTAAGATTCATATTTTTATTTCTGATTTGCTTTCAAAATTGCTCCTATTAAGTGTGATTGATATTTTTGGTATTTTGATGTAATTGCATAATCAAATCCATTTAGCTCAACATTTCATTTATAAACCCAACCCAAAACATTTAAAATAGTCCATATACAAGGTTCAAAAGATAAAATTTTAACTCGTTCAAATCATTTACATAGTCCATTCATGACAGGTTCAAAAGATAAACTTTTAACTCAGCCAAACTGTGATATGCTACATGTTTAAAAAAAAACTGAGACATGTATATTAGACCAAAACACATAGAATCCATTCAAAATCCCCAACTGATATATAAAATCTAAATACACAGAATTTATTTGAAAGCCTAACTAGTGTATATGTATCCTCACATTTTAATTTAATTTTAAACAAACCCATTATGTTTCCACTCAATATTCGTAGTTAAATATATAAATAGTCAAAAACTCGTATAACCACACAAAGTTTATCCACATTGGAGCCATATTGTATATATCACTTAACTGGTTCAAATTTAAAATAGATTCCAAGACCCTACCCAAATACCCTTTACATGAATAACCATGAAATGAATTCACAAGGTTCATAAATGAAAATGAATATAATATAGAGTTCCATAGAGCTATTTATCATGGAAAAAACTATAGCCCTATCCATTCCATTTGGGTTATTTGGGTTAGGTGTAGGGTTTTATGGATGGTCAAGCCATCCACAGGGCCCTATATTTGGCCCTTTTTCAATTTTCTTCAAAATAATTGAAAATGCATAAAAACCCTTTTGCATTCTTTTTCAAAAATATTTCAAACCACATCACACAAGAATTTCAAATATAGTACCTACATATTAATATTATTTCAATGCCAAGAAATTTGAATCTATCTTCTTACCTTAGCTCAAATATTATTTCTTTGCTTTCTACCTGCTACACTCCCATAAGACCCATTTTCACAGTTGCCCTTTTCCTCTCCTTTATTCTTCTCCATCCCTTTCTTCCACCAAATTCTCCTCCTCACTCGGTAGACAAAATGACTAGAATAATGCATGGTGAAAATAACTCAACAAAACTTCCACCAAGCTACAATCCATCACCATTCCCATGTATTCACCTTCAAAATCACATAATGGTTTTGCTATAATGATGGTTACCTTAAGTCAAAATACATATTAGAAACCCTAATCATCTTGAACTTTCCCAATAACTAATTAAATAATCATTATACAATCCTTAAAAATTTTCATGCCTTTTGAATTTATCCAAACTTACCTTGACTTCCCATAGCCCATGCAAATCGACTAAATGACAAGTCATCAACATTATAATTCCATGCAACGTTGAAAATTGAAAAGTCTATAAAACATAATGACTATATTATAAGGTAATATGTCATATAACCTTTAAAATACTAAAAACTATGTTACCAAGTTATCCAATAAATCAAACACTATGCATTCAACCTCAACTAAAAGTTAACTCTCTAGACAAATAACCATAGACTTTATCAAACACAATGATATCTAGATAATCATTAGATAATTTAATATTAACCAAAACACCTTTGCATAGTATTTCATTTATTGCCTAAGCATTATTCATAAGTCAAAACATGAACTTCATTTTGTCATGCCAAAGTCATTCATTCATACCTAAAAAAAAACTTCTAGTTGTTTTAATGTCTTTTACAGGTTTATATAACTATTAAAATCAATAATAGTAACCTTATAAACAAAATTAGTCACTTAAAAACTGATTCAACTAAGTAATAGAATACATCTATTACTACAACAAGAAATCCAAACAAGAACTATAAAAATAAACATTTGTCCATGAACAATACAACAATAAATCACTTTCAACATGATAGGTATAGATTTATCTAATAAAAAATCAATAATATCAACAAAAACAAGATTAGTGAAATCACACAATCACAAAAAATAATCATAGAATATAAAATATCACAAAATATATTCATAATATAAAACAAAGCATACCAAAAATATCTAACTCAAATAATTTATCATAAACAAGATAGTCTACTATGGTGTGTACGTGGGTTTCAAATTTTTCTATGTCATCCCCCAATGCTTCTATTTACACCATCCTCTCTGATGATGCTCTCCCTCCATCATACTCTAAGGGATGGATCTGTCTTACATCCACCTCATAACAATGAAGGTAGTTGGCCTAAAACATAATTATATCCATAAAATACTATCATATAATTGGAAAACATGATCATAATGTAAAGAATATAAAAGTACAACTATCTCATAATAAATCAATCATGTAAATTAGGCAACATATAACTATCCCATAATCAGCATATGACAAAAAGCTTAATCAAACAATAATTAATCAACTACCAACCATAATAATCCATGGATCAAATATGTTATTTAACTTAGAAAGAAACTAGAATGTGATAATATTGATTATAGAAAAAATGTGCTAGTGGACACATGGTGTTAATCTATCCAAATACCCTATGTGATTGAACACTACATACATAGCCAATACTCCGGATAGGGCCTTAGACATATGTAGTTTTCCCCTACATGTTGGCTTGTGTGTGTATCACGAAAGATGTGATAAGTAAGTATATAGAGTGACCTATTTTTTAACTTGAAAATGTGGATTAGGGGGTGCTCCTTTAGTAATTTAGACCTTTAGATATGTTATCTATATGATTGATATGTAAATAGGGAGAAATAGGGAAGCTTTGCTTACTTAAATGCTTGATAAAATACTTTTGGTATGTTATCTTATGAGTTTCTAGGTCTGTGTTAGGTGAGGAATGAATGAGGATTGATCTTGTATTTATACCAATCCCCTTGGAGAATAGCTCTCATGAAATCACTTAGGCAAACCGTAGGAATATATTTCATTTGTAAATTGGATGACTTTAGGGCACTAGACACTTGTGCTAGGATAGGACACTTGCATCAACGTAGGTGTATGATTGAGATAGAAGTGTTAGGGTAGATACAAACTATGTACTAGTTTAGAACTTACAAAAACAAAAGATAAGTAGGTTTATAACATTCAAGGTAAGATAGAAGGTCTGAGTCATCATAATAGCACTATTCAGACCAAGAAATAAATAATTAGGCACATAAATATAGTGTAAGTAAGCTTTTGGTAGTGATAAAGGTCTAAAAATTGAAGGTACATCCATGATATGTATTTTTTAAGTATACAAAACTGAGGTGATATATAATTCAAAAAGAGTTTCTACATTTTCCATCATTTAATCTAGTAATAAAAATTGTTAGTTTAAATGAAAAAGAATACATATCTAGGTGTGTATAACACACCTTGTCTTTGATTGAGTCCAACTTGAATGAATTTTTGGTGAGTAACCTAAAACCAAGAGCATGTTATAGTATATAATCAATGCATATAATCTAAAATTTAAAGAATTGAAATATTGAAATTAAAAGAGAGCAAGGTTTAGGATTACACCTATGTATCAATGCAACTATCTTGCCTTTTGAAACTTTGATTTGAAAGATATATCATTATGAATCATTGAAGTTGAGATTATGAGAAAATATAAAATATATAAAGTTCATATATCTAAAGAGACAAAGAGATTGAAGGACACATTCTCCCAACCTTAGAGAAAAGGTGGGTTACGACCTGATAGTTAAGATTAGCTCAATCGTGCAACCCAGTCATACTTACAATCCGGTTAGTGTGAGTGAACAAAGTAAACTCATACTAAAAAAATGGTGAGGTTGGATGATGTAATCAAGTCCAACCTATAAATTAGGAAATATTGAATGATTTAATCACCTCAACCATACCAAAAATTGAGCCAACTAATACAATAGATTGGCTCAATACAGTCTATAAAATTTTAAATTTTTGGGTGATGGCAATCCTTGAAAGTGTTTGGAATCTAAAACTAATTTGATTTTACAATACTAGGCACATGTTGGATAATATATTCACTTTAGCCATGTCTTATGTTAAATTGTGTATAGCTATTTTACTAATGTATATAATTACCCCAAAAATATGTATCTGAATCATATAACTTTGAATTTGGCCAATTTTAAATTGTATAAGTGTGGAGAACATGTTTCCAAAACATTCCCCCACTATAATATAAAATTTAAAACTAGTGTATGTGTGGAGAACATGTTTCCAAAACATTATTTCATTATAATCTCAATATAAGAACTAGTGTAAGTGTGGAGAACATGTTCCCGGCACACACCCCCACTACAATCTGAATATGATAACTGGCCTAATTTGGAGGGCATGTTTCCAAAATATGCTCCCACTATAATCTAGATATGTTGTATATTTAATAAGTGCAGAGAATATGTTGCCAAAACATGCCCCCATTGAATCTGAAACTATGACAAATGTGTGGAGAACATGTTTCTAAAGCATGCCCCCAATACAATCTAAATCTGTGAAGTAATGTGTAATTCATGCCTCTATGGCATGCCCTCACTGATATAACTACTTTTGAAATGAGTGAAAGTAGAAACTAATAGTTACCTTGCCTCAAAAGGATAAGATAACCATGTAAACTATGAATGTATCATGTAGTATATAGAGAGAACATGTCTAGGTAGATATATAATTGAAGCATGAAGAATGTGATCACACCAAGTCCTAATATGCATGATGTGAATCATGTAAATGTATATATAGTAATAGTACAATCTCAACAAGCAATCAATCACACACACAAGATAACTCAAAATAAAATCAAAATACAATGGTCTAAGTAGACTTGGAATAAGAGGCATATTCAAATGATGCACAATCAAAGAGATATGACCTAGTCAAATGTCCAAAAATCAAGAAATGACATATTCAAATGTCAAAGAGGAAATACAAAGGCATGGGGGTTAAAAATAATGGAACATATTCAAATACTCAAACAATCAAGGTAATAACAAGGCAATAGACTCAAGGAAATACATGAATGAAAGCATAAATAACTAAGCATACTATTTCATGGATCATATGTGTTAGCAAAAAATGTTAAGTAAATCATATATAAAATACACTAAAAAATATATAAGCATGGATAAAGGCATGTGTAAGTACATAAGCTTAATCATGATAATGGAAAGTGACCATAGATAGATATAACTTGAGTGTATCATGATCAAAGAAATGGGTGCCCCCAATGTCCACATGATATGAGTAGAGTGAAGGCCCAAAATTTGAATGTGCATAGATCATGTATTTGTGTATGCCTGAATCACACTAAAATATGCATGAAACACATGTATATATATATAAAATAGTGATAGGTCATCTACCAACATGGAGCCAACAACATAGATGCCAAGGAGCTAATAAAACATGTAAAGGCTGAACATATTTATTTGGATTTTTTGAAGGCTTTGATTATTATTTTCTTGGTTTTTTTGGCATATTTAGAGATTTTATAAACTACCAAATTATTTCAAGAGGAGGATGGAAATATTCAAGTAGTGGGTAATGAATAAAATTTCATGAACTAAATGTATTATATGTGTGCATATAACAGAAGTAGAAAGTATATCATGCTCTTTTTGTAAGTTTATATTTAGTATCTTTGGATTTCATTTATATGAATTTGGATTCTCATTTATTGGTGATGGATTTAATCTATAGGTACCATGTCCTGTAGGTATCAATAGATTATGTGGTTTGTTATCAAGTGTATTACAACATAGTTTGTTGAACTATTCATTTGAAGATTATTTAACATCTATATGAGCAATGAATTTGACCTAATTTAAATAAAAGATTTAGTTTACTCCTTTGTAATCATATTTGTAACCTTAAAATTTTCAATTGGCTTTTGAATCATTTTGTTATAAATATTGGTTTAAATATTTGATGTGCCCATTGCTCTTTTTGTGACAATATCTTTTCTATCTATGATTTATTCTTTGACTTGTTATCATTTGTAGGTTCTTGTTCTTTTGCATTGGCCAAATGCATTTTTGAATGATTTTCATTAGTATTGCCAATATATCCCAAGCCTTTATGGTCATTCTGATCATATGTGGAAATATGATGAGTGATGCCTTGGGAATTTTTTCCCAATATTGATATTGATAACCAAAGTTTTGTAAATATTTATTTCCAAAACCATACTGTTTGGAAAATTAAGTATCATTATTGAGAGGTAAAATTATATCCTTTTCTTGATTTGACTTATCTTTTTGAACCTTTTATTACTTTAAGTTTGATATTTTCAATTGTTTTTGCTCTAAATTTTTCTTTGGTAACCACATTTGATGTTTTTGTATTTATGGTTTAGGAGAGGTAATCATAATGTGAGTGGTGTTCTTGGTTGATGTATTAATGATATGACCACCACTACCTTTGTGACTTTGTATTTTTTTTTTAATATATATAAAAAAATATGTATGATGCCCATGCATTCTATGATATGCACAATAGTATTTGAATCAACGTATTTAATGTGGAGGTAATTTGATCACTTTATCTAGACTCATTTCTCTTATTATTTAACTTGGAATTTTATTAGTCTTTTGGTCACCTTTTTAATTTCCTTTTTTTTATATGTATTTTTTTGTAGATTTATATTTAGATAGGAAACCTTGTTAGGTATAACATTGCTAGATGAAGATGCAGATACATAATTAACACTATGATGTTTTGGATTTTTGGCATATGGAATTTGATTTTCTAATAATGTGATCTTTGAACTGAAGTATTGATTTGCTTTTTTAACTCTTCAATTAACTTTCTCATAAGGATTATTTTATATTTAATGGATTCATAAGCATAAACCCTAGGTGCTTCAAATTAGAAATGAATACATATTCCATCTAACTTATCCATTGAAGGAGTGATATCATGGACCTTATTAGAGGGATGGTATATATCACCCTCCTTAGGGTTAAGATGAAGAGGTTTAATACTATTTCCATAAATTTTTTAAAAAGGGCTTAAATTATATTTTTTTTGAAACCCTCTCATTTTATTGATCAATTTGGTTACTCCTTTTAATTGATTTCATCAAACATGAAACATAAAAAATAATAACTACTATGATGTATTGTAGAATGAAGTAGCTAAGAGATATATCCATATTAAACATGTTTATAAAAAAGGGTAAATTCACATTTTTTATTTTTTAATACTTTGAAATTAATATTCAAAAAATAATAAATTAGGAAACCCTAGATCAACTAGGGTTTTTTGAACAAAGATCAAGGTCACCACAATGTGTCAAATGAAGAGAAAACAATATAAAGAGATTCACTGAGAAATTTTGTAATTTAAAACTTTCTTTTTCAAGAAAATATAGGAAATGAGATGAGACCAAAATAATAAGGAAACAAAAGTATAATTTATGGCATGTAGGTATAAATTTACTAAAAATAGTAAAATACTAAATTTGAAAAATATATATAATATTTTAGAAAAAAAAGATATATATATATATATGTAATTTGAAATTTCATCTATTATGAATCATAAATAGGTCAAATAATGTGGAATGCTTCATAGGCAAAATCCTAGAATATTCCCAATAAAGAATCAGTAATTGCGATAAACATGAATTTATTTCATATATCTAAGAGAGGTTTCTAAAAAAAATATGATTCTCAATGAAACTCATAAATTAATTATAAAATAAGTACACTATTTTCCTTACATGTCAATATTTATTAAAAATTGTAAATTATAAAAAATGAAAAATATGTACTGAATTTTTATGAACAAAAAGAGGTTTTTTAATATACCAACCTAAGTATAAAATAAATCTGAGGAAGTTTAAAATGGATTTTTTTGGAGGCATAAATATGCCAATCAAGGAATAATCAATAGTGTATTCACACTAAGTCCTTATAACCCAAGGAGGGTAAAACCCTAGGGTAGAGTTTTAGATCTAAAAATACATCACAACAAGCTGAAACCCTATAAGGTTGGAAACCCTAGATCATTTTTTTTCACATTCACCATAGAATGGGTTCACTAAATGTTTAACTCTAATATATATATATATATATATATATATATATATATATATATATATATATATATATATATATATATATATATATATATATATATATGGTGGATCTAGGGTTAAAGGGGTAGAGATAGCCTAGGGCACAAGGATGATGACTATCTCTAAAGTAGGATAATTAATTGTGAAACTTAAATAAAACATATACTGAATTTATTCTATTAAGATATACTAAAAATAGAAAGTAAAACTATGATAGATATTAAAATGATAATGAAAATAAGATACCTAATTGGTTATGATGCTAACACAGATGTAGATATGGAACATGTAGGGAGTAGATTGGAAAAGGATTTTGAATAAATCATCATGTTTTGAAAATTTAACTTTTTTAACCACGAAAACTTGCATCGATTGAGATGGTTACATCAACCCTTATATCTAACATGGACACAAGTGTTTTATATTAAATACTTGCTAAAACCATATGCGACCACCTAGAATATTCTAGGTTCTATCTCACCTTCACTTTAGTTTGATTAGATCTGGATCATGAACTATCATTTCTTTTCAAATAGTAAAATCATAGTTATTCATCTTCATATTGGCTATGGAAAAAATGGGTTAATGGTCACATGGTGTTGAGATGCCCCAAAGACCCCTCTATCATTGAGCATTTCCTACATAGCCAATACTCTGAAGAGGGCCTCAGACTGATGTAGCTCTACCCTACATGTTGGCTTATGTGTGTATAATGTAATGTGTGATAATAAAGTATATAGAGTGACCTAACTTGTAACTTAGAAAATGTGTCTCATGGGATGCTTCATCAGTACTTTAGATCTATAGATATAATGTCCCTGTCACTGATATGGAAATGGTTTAAAATAGGAAATCTTTGCTCACTTGAATGTTTGATATAATTCTTTTGGTAAGTTGCCTTGTGAGTTTATAGGTATGTGTTAGATAAGAAATGAGTGAGGACTGAACTTGTATCTATAACAAAGCCTATAGACAATGTATTGCATTAAATTAAGAACATAGGATTGTAATAGAGGGAGATTAGTATTGTGTTAGCGACTAAAACAAATCAATCAAAAACACACTAAACTAATACCCTAAGCCTATCTTAAAGGATGACTTTAGTTAACAAAATAAAAATGGAAAAAACAACTAAAACATGAAAGAAATACATTCCTTCACCTTCCTTGGATGCTCCAAAATGCTTGTTGAAGTGGCTTTCTCGGTTTGTGCTCATGAAGTCTTCATCAATGAAGTGTGGCTACTTTCATCTCTCCTTGGCACCATGTTTGGCTTTGGCTTGGATTAATAATTTAGAATTATAACACTAATTATAATGGATTTTATAATTATTTGTGAATTATAACTTTGCATTATCCTAGTTTAAAAATAAATAGGCAAGGCCTCTTATTTATATATTTTTGAAATGGTTTAGGATCAACCATGACCATCCATCTCAAGATTGAGATGTGTGACCATGAATTAATCCAAAATATGAAATTAAATTCATAAATATACTCCATAAATATTTGGAAAGAAGGGGAATTTAAGAGGTATGGGATGTATTTATGAGGCATGAGAGGGTCTTAATGAGGCATGGGGTGGCTTGATGAGAAATTTTATCTATTTATGGCCTAGGGATGTCTTTCCAAGAAATGATGTCATTTGATAATGTAGATATTCAATATCAATTTCTAAAAATAAATATTCAAAAATTTCCATGGAAAATTAACTTAAGATCTTAATTTGGTTTAATTAGCCTTAAACATGATTAGTCAAATTTGATGCAAATGCTTAGAAATTAGTCAACTTTGATGCAACAATTTAATCAAATTGGTCAAAATTTTGTATTATTGGCTCAAAATTTGATTGGATTTGAATTATAAGTTGATTTTATATGTGTCATAACCATTATCCAATTTAGGATGTTTCCAATGCAAAATAACAAAGGCACATATCTCATATAAGAAATTTGATAGAAAAGAGCAATCCAGAGCATCCAGGTGTGAAAATGTCATTTTGACTCAAAATGATCTGATCAAAGTTAGATAATTCATAAATTGCATTTCCCCATTTAATGATATCCTAGATAAAATTGGCACTTGAATATAAAAATTTCAACCTTTTAATGCATTTTAGTGTTTTAAGCCAAATTATGCACTTTGGTAGAAATTGGTCAAAAACTTGGTTGTAGATTATCGATGGATAGTTTTAGGTGTCTACAGTTTACCCCTATTTGAGAAGGAATTTCAAGATATAATCATAGTAACATAATATCAAAGAATGAAAATGTCTTGTATACCTAGAACTATAATGATGATGAGCTAATTATATGATTCCCCCTTGAGGGAATGGTTAGCACAAGGAAGGGTCAGCAAGCAGTCCCTCAAAAGAAATAATGGAGATGAGGGAACCAAAGAAAGGAAAATGATGGGATGAGAACATAATGATAATTAATAAGTATTAAAAATCATTGAGAATGAAAGTGGGATAGTGTACAATGGTTTTCCTAAAGGTGGTTATAAGCATTATACCTTGATAGTGGCAATGTGGTATGAAAACACAATGATTTGCCCAAAGGTAGTTATAATCATTGAGAAGATGAAGCTGTCCCACTTGGGATAGATAAAAGATATAGCAACATGCCCCTATATGGGTAAAAAATTAAAGTGGTGAAAACATAATAATTTTCCTAAAGGTGGTTATAATCATTGAGAAATACAGGTGAGACGGTGTGCAATGATTTGCCCATAGGTGGTTATAATCATTTGACCCCGATTATGGTAAACATGATTGATTTGGTTGATGATGACGATCTGTTACAAAGGATAAAGATGAATTGAGACAACCTGATAATAGGGAGATACTCATCTAAACTAAACAAAGGTTAAAATTCTTTCATTATTTAATTACTCTATGTAGGATATGATTGGGATTGAATTAACATGTCAGTGCTGAAGAGATGTCAATGTTGCCATTGTTGAATAGACTTTATGAAGTTGATGTTTGTTATAGCACATGTCGGTAGGTATCATGCTATAACATCATGAGGACTTGACCAAAATATGCATAAGGACTAACTCATGTAATCCAATACTCAATAAAAAACAATACACCAATGATAGAAACCATGATGACAATATAGATGTATGAATATGGATGGATTCAAGTTTAAGTGTAGGGAAGGAATCACCTAATAAATGCACATAGACCAAATCAAGGCAACAATGATGAAATCAAACAAATAGGCACACAAATAAATAAATAAGTAGAAACAAACAAATAAATAGATCAATATAAACCATATGAATATTGCCCCTAGAAAATAGGTGATAACTTAACAAACTAAAAAAATGGGATAATAAAAGAAAAGGGAGGGGGTGGCCAAGCTATCTCCATATACACCAGGAAAGTGGACATTGCCTACATAGTTCTATGGATGTAATATCCAATTAAAATTTCAAACTAAATATAGTTCTCTTAGGAAATGGGAAGAAAATGATAACTGATGAAAAAAAATAATGGATTTGATAGAAGAATAGGAATGGTCTTGAAAAATGGTAAGTGCATGGGAGAAAAGGCCAAAAAAGATGGGGAAATTAAGTGACAAGTGATTTATTTATGACTTAGTAAGGGTTCCTAGAATCCTTAAGGCAAAAAATTGGTCAATGTTTGTGGATTTTTCTAACGGTTTTACAAATGTTTTCAGAATTTTTAGAGTATCTCAACTCGATCAAGATTGACAAGACACTAAATGGTTCAAGCTCACAAAATGGTGAGAGTGTTACTTAGTTTTCTCACAAAATGGCAAGAGAATGGCTTAGGTTGCTTGAAAAATGGTGAGAACATGGCTTATATTGCTAAAAAAATGGTGAGAGTGTGGCTGGAAAGGGTTGATCACAAAATGGTGAGAGCATGACTTAGGTTTCTCAAAAAATGATGAGAGTGTGGCTAGAAAAGGTTGCTCACAAAATGGTGAGAGCATAACTTAGGTTGCTTGAAAAATTATGAGAGTGTGGCTTAGGTTTCTCATAAAATAGTGAGAGCATGGCTTATGTTAACTGAGCTAACCTCAACAAGTATCGAGCACTACTTACATAGTCCCAAATTAGAACCTCAAGTCACTGTAGTTTTTCCCTACAATGGATAAATCTGACTGGTGTAGTAGTCAATTCAAAAAAAATAGGCATAGTTGGTATAACGACATAGTATAGTATAGAGAATGGCTAACTGGTATGGTCAAGGCATAATAAACAAGTGTTGCCCCTAGTTTTCCCATAGGTGGTTATAACTAGGATACAACGATATAGGTCACTGAGACTAATTTGCCCATAGGTGGTTATAATTAGGATCAAAACAATGAGAGAGAATAAAACATGAAATGAAGGATGCAATTGCCAAATATTTGTCATACTGCTCTAAAATACTATTTTTGTCTAAAATGCTAAAAAAAACTACTAAAACTGATTGGATTCATTGGTGCTAAAAATGTGAAACTAATGGTAAAACCAAGGTCAAATGGGCTAGGTAGATAGGATTCAAAACATGCTTGGTTGATAGAATGAAAGGGTAAAATGGATAAGTAATAGGCTAAGAGGAATGATAAGAATGATATTCATACAAAAAAGAATAGTGATAAAATGGCACAACTGAAACATTCCTTATAAACAATACACCATAGTGCTCAAGCATAGTACCACTTAAGGTGAATAATATTCATTGGCTTAAGAAGTTCATCTCTGTTTGGTGTGGTGAGGTTGTATGCTCCTAATCCATAATATGTGGTAATGATGAAAAGCCCTATCCAGTTTGGTTTGAATTTACCTTTATACTTCTTCTCGACTGTGGTATTCTTTTGGTTTTCTTTAAGAACAAGATCGCTAAGTTCAAATGTTCTATGCTTGATGCACTGATTGTAGTGGCCTTTGATTCGATTATGATATGCCTAAAGATTGTTGAGCATAGTTGTGCATTTTTATTCAAGTAGGTTTAGCTCTGACAGGTGATTTAATCGATAGTCATGATCATCTAGGACATACTTGAAAGATATGTGTAGTGAAGGTAACTCAACCTCAATAAGAATTATGGCTTTAGTACCATAAATAATTATGGAGTGGCTCCTATGGGGGTACGGTGATTGGTATATTATGCATAAAGGGCATGAAATATCTGAAGGTATCAGTTGCGACTGACATTGTTGATAATATTTTTGAGAATGTTAATAAGTATTTTGTTGGATGCCTTAGTCTGACCATTACCTTGAGGATAATGTGTCATAGAGAAATGTTGTGTAATATTGTATTCAATACATAACTATTCGACATATTTATTTTTAAAGGATCCTCTACATAATGTTATAAGGGATACCATAGCGATAGATGAGATGGTTGAAAATGAACATGTATATATGCTTTCCAATCACATAAGTGAGGAGTATAGCTTTGAACCACTTAGTGAAATATTTAGTGGTGGTAAGGATATATTTATGGCCATCTAAAGATATAGGATTTATTTTCCCAATGAATTTGATTCCCCATGTAACAAAGGGCCATGGTGTCAACATTGGTTTCAGAGTCTTGGCTGGGGCATGAATTAGATTGGTATGCCATTGACATTTTTCACACTTATTTACATATGTAGTTATATCTGCATCCATTGTGGGATAATAATAACTAGTACATTAAATATTTTTGGACAAGATTGCCTCACTAGAGTGGGCTCCACATACTCCATGTACTTCCCATAATGCTAGTGTATATTTTTTTGAAGTTAAACAACAAAGCATAGTTCCATCAAAACTACGGTGGTAGAGAGTTGAACCAAGTAGATTATAATGAGTGGAGAAATGGATAAAGGTTTTGGTTTGTTTTTAGGAGAGGTTAGTGGTAAAAATTGGTCATGAAGGTAGTTTTAAAGGTTTGAGTATCAGATAGAACTAGGACAAATAATATCACAAATTATCATGATAGTAAAAGGCTCATGAGCTGGTACAATCAAGTTCTTGATAAGGAACTAATAATATTTAGCTTTGTCTATTTTTTGAATCAAAGATCCAATAGTGGCCATAGCATTTATAGTTTTGTTACTTGCCCTTGGTATATGCTTAAACTGAATGTCGGTAATTTGTTGTTTGAGAGTGTTGGCCATGTCCTTATATTGAACTAACTTGTCATCTTTGGTCTAAAAGTATCTGTAGCCTGATTGATGATTAAATAAGAATCACCATAAACCTTGAGATGAGATACATTTCATTATATCACTTAGATAACCCTTGCAACAAGTGCTTCATATTCAACCATGTTGTTGGTATAAGGAAAATTGATCCTGAGTGATTTAGGGATTAGATCCCCTTGTGGTGTAATAAATAAAAGGCCTACCCCTGATCCATGTGCCATGAATGATCCATCAAAATATATCTTCCAATGTTTCTCTTCAATAGGTATGTCAATGATGGTCATTATGGATTCATCAAGAAATTGGAATGTGAGTGGCTCTATGTCTGCAAGGGGTGCTTCAGCAAGTTGATCTATAATAACTTGCCCTTACTGGATTTTTGAATAGCATATTTGATGTCAAAATCACTAAGAATCATGATCTATTTAGCCATTATACCTTATAAAGTTATTTTATAAAGTAGATACTTGAGCATATCTACTTTTGAAATTATCGTGGTCTTATTATTCAACATGTAGTGTCACAATTTTTGAGTTGTGAATATCATGGCTAAATAACCTTTTTTAATAGGTGTATAGTTGTGTTCATATGTGACCAATGTACGGCTTAAGTATTATATTGCATGCTCTTTTCCATTGTCATCATGTTGAGCTAGAAGTGCCCCCAAGGCATTATTTATAGTTGATAGGTACAATAAAAATGGTTTCCCTGACATAGGGGGTAACAAAATAGGTGGATTTGTTAGGTAATCTTTTAGCTATTGAAAAGCTATTTGGCAATGATTATCCTAGTGGAATGAAACTCCCTTATAATATGTGTAAATGGATGACACTTGTCTTTTAATTGAGATATGAAGATTTGGATTGACTGGATCTTTTATCGTGCAAAATGTGGAACTGCTTCAAATTGGTTGGTCATGGCATCTTTGTTATAGCTTAGACTTTGGCTAGATCGACTTCAATGCCCCTGTGAGACATGATGAATCTAAGTAAGTTGATTGATGTTATTCCAAACACACATTTCTTTGGATTTAGTTAGACTTTGTACTCATATAGTCTTTTAAATATTTTATGTGGCACTACTAGATGGTCAGCCCTGGTTTTTTATTTGCCTCGTATGTTGTCGATGTAGTATTTAATAATGTCATGTATCATATCATGGAATATGATTTCATGGATCTTTAATAGGTGGCTCTAAAATTCTTAAGACCAAATGGCATTACGTGATAATAGAATCTTCCCCATGAAGTGATGAATGTTTTTTTATGTTGATCTTCTGGTGCTATTCTGATCTAGTTGTATCCTGAAAAGCCATCCATGAGTGAAAGCATCTCACAACCCATCATGAAGTCAATGATCATGTCAATATTAGGTAATGAAAAGTCATCCTTTGGGTAGGCTTTGTTTATGTCTCAAAAATCATTACAGATTTTGATTGTTTTAGGCTTTTTGCTAATAGGTACAACATTAGATATCTATTTTGAGTAGTCAATGGATCAAATACATCCTGCTTCTATGAGTTTTTCCAAATCTTTCTTTGATAATAGAATAATGTGGGGATGCATCTTGCATAATTTTTGCTTAACTGGTTTGGCATCAAGATTTACCATAAGGTGATGTAAAACCAAGGTAGGTTCTAAACTTGGCATGTCATATTAAGCCCATGCAAAGATATCTACAAATTCTCTCAATAGAGTTGTAAAGACTTCACATTCCTCCTTAGTGAAGGATGTGCCTAATTTTATCCATTTCAAGTTTGATGGAGTCTTGATAATTATATATATTGTATCTTTGACTAGAAGTGTCGAGCCATCTTCTAGGATAGTAGGCAAAGACTTAAACTATTGGATGATATCAGGGTCCTCTATTAGGACTTTCTATTCAACTTCTCCTAGGCATGATGAATTTAAGTCCCCTAATGGGAGATCTAGCCATTTAATAAAAATAGTTGAAAATTCTTAAATAATTTGATCAAACACTTGTCGTTTCTCAAAATTGAACTTAGATCCATAGGCAAGTTCATCATTGGTGGTCTCTTGGTCTAAATTCAAAGAAGAATGAACACCCCCATATAATGGTACCTAAAACAGGTTTTCACCACTAGACTGGCCTTTATCTTTACTTTTTCCCTGGCCATAAAGTGCCTCAAATAGTTTTCACTTTAGGACCTCAATGTTTTATTTATTTATTTTTGGCTAAGGGTGTTCACTCGCTCTCCAAAATAGGCTTCAATATCCAATGTGATTTATAATCCTAATTTATGACCTCCCAATGGAACGTTGTCTCTAAGGATTAGAAAATCACATAATGCCTCATCATTTTGAAACTCATTTATCAATAAATTGGATTATTGTTGGTCTCAATCTATCATTTGGGGATAGTATAATGGTAACGAGTTGTGATGAATGATTGGGGTAAAGTTATAAATGGAATTATTAACAAATAGGTTAGTCTTAGCTAGGTCATCAAAGATAAGGCTATGATCAAAATCTGCTTTACTATCAACATTATCATCACTAGTCATTGATGATGGAATGTGAATAAGATATGTGGGGTCAACCTTAGGTGGTTTAAATCCAAGTCCATAAGGTGTTTTATATTTGGTCATGAAAATTGGATCAATGGTTCCTTGTTGATTCAGTATGAGGCCTCTTCCTTCATAGTCTTGATTCTCCATGATCCTATTGGGAATAGGGCACTTTGCACTCTTATAAAAATCAACTTGGTTATCATTGTATATCCATGATTCATCTCCCTCGAGAGGGTCTAGATTTAGGCTAGACGCTGGTACAAACATGACATGTCTTTTATTTTTTCTCTTTTATTTCCAAATCATGTGTGGCATAACTTTAGGTCTTCCAAAGGTCTTTGGATTCTAAGGATGATTGGAAATATGAAAGGTATCATGTGTTAAATATTATCCTAGGCCATTAGCTAATATGGTATAATGATTGGAAGATTTAGGAGGTAACATGTGATAAAGGGAATCCAAGGTATTATGATCTATGCAATTGTCCTCTATAGTATCAATAAGTATGGCCTTTCATTTATCTTGCTTGGAACTTGGATTCATGCCCTATTGGTAATTGTATCTTTGAAACTTGGCCTCAATATTTTTCTAGTGTTCATATGGGTGAAAATCTCCTAGAATCTTTACTTCCATCCCTAAGTGGGAGAACTTGATACATTGGTGCATCATTGATAGAACTACATGAATCTCATGTAGCCAAGGCCTACCTAGAAGCATATTATATGACAACTCAAGATCAAGTGCATGGAAAAGTGTATCATGTGTTAAAGGCCCAATGATAATTAGTAGGCTAATGGTGCCTTGTGATTATATCTCCTTATTATCGTAGGCTTTGATAGTTATCATTTCTGGTTGGAGATCTACCAATGTGTACCCAATAAGCTTGATGAACTTTAGAGACACTATGTTGAGGCCTGATCTATTATCTATGAGGACATGTTTCACTTTATGCTACTTTATATAAAATTCTATGTACAATGGATTATTATGGAACAGGCCAAGGGAAGACATATTACTTTGGTTGAATGTGACTTGTTGGGCAGGAGCTAGGTGTCTAACCAAACCTTGAAATTTATAACGGATATGTCACTACCAATAGTGGATTGGGTTAAGAACTCATTCAAAATGTTCTTTTGGATTGTCGATGTTTGCAATAAATCTAAAATGGATATCTAGGTTGGTGTCTTCTACAATTATTCCACAATATCAAACTTCTTGTCTTAAACAATGTTAAATGGTTTATTTTGAGGCTAAATGGCTGGTCGGATAATGGGTGAGGTGGGAGATGGTTATGGGCCTGAAATGGTAATATTTGACCTTTGAGTTGTGATTTCACAATCGAGATTAAGTATAGGACCATGGTTGTTAACAAATGGTGGTAATGGTGTGGGACTAGATAGGACAAATCTCGATTGTCAGTGAACTTTTATGTAGTCATGGGACAAGGACAAGTTATTGATATAAGGTCTAAAAGTGGAAATCCTATTTTGTAGGTTCACTTGCATGTGGTCCTAGATCAAAGAGGGATTATCCATGTAATTTTGTTAAGTAGCATTGTTTAGAAATAGTCTAGATTGATTGGTGCTTAGTGTAGGATTAATGGAGATGGTATTAACTCTACCCCTTGCAATATGACCTATAACCCTATTGTAGTCATGTGCAACTGCATGGTAGGTTTGTTGGTTATTACCATTCTAACCTTGGTTTTGTCCATTATTCTGATGTTTTTAGTTTTGCTATTGATTCTATTGGTTTAACCTTTTATTTTGATACTGTTGATTTTATTGTTGCACTAGATGTTGTTGTTACCATTGTTGTTTCTATTGTTGTTGTTGTTGTTAGTTGTTGTGTTAGGGAAAAGGGTTTTGATAAATCCCAAGAGTTTGATTAGAGGTGGAAACACTACCATCTAATATGATCTCCCCATTCTATAACATATTCTCAATCAAATGCCTAATTTTCACACATCTTCACAAATTATGTCTATTAACTTGATAATATTCATAATTTTGGGTAGCTCATGGATCCTGTGCGCGCGTGACTCCAAAATTTGAAATCAGTTGTCGTGAATCCGGCAGATGGTGTGGCTGTGGTTATCGCAATGGGTGGGGCTTCTTCTGCTTATGGGGGGAGGGTTCAAAGTGCCCCTAAAGTGATTTCTTCTATGGGGGAGGGTGCTATTCCAGCCTTGCATTCTGTTAATGGACCCCATGCTCCTGGTTTAGGTTTTGGACCTAGGGGAAGAACTTTTGCAGATGTGGTGGCCTTCGAAGCTGGTCTACATGATGCTCTACCTCATGCATCATCTGGGCCTTCTCATGTATTGCCTGTAAGTGCTTTAAAACCTATTAGGGTAACTCTAGATCCTCAATCAGTGGAAGATATCTTCCAAATGGAAGAATGGTTTTCCTCTTGTGCTGCTATTTTTCATTTCTGTGGCTTCTAGCCCTCTCTGGAAGATATAAAGGGCTAGACCTCCAAGATTTGGATGCCACTTATTGAAAATAATGCCCAAATCCTCCCTTGCACCAGGGTTTTTTTTATAGTATTGTTTCACTGCTCTGAAGATAGGAAGATTATTTTGTGCCACAATAATTTTTCTTGGCAGGGCAGATATCCTCTCATGGCCAAACCTTGGCATAAAGATTTTAATCCTCTCTCGGAATCCTTTAAAAAGTTCCCTATATGGGTGTGGCTCCCTTATCTTCCGATAGATTTGTGGCATGAGTCGGTTTTTAAAACCATTGGAAATGCTATAGGGGATTTTTTATTTGTGAAAGAAGGTATTATAGATTTCCAACACTCAACTTGCACATGCTTTCTGGTAGATTTGGATGTTTATAAGGGCCTTCCTGAGGTGATTTGCCTAGAATCCCCAAGGGGCACCTGGACGCAAATGTTGGATTATGAGGGGATCCCTTTTCGGTGTAGGAAGTGCCACCTGACAGGTCATATTGCTACTCGTTGTATAGCTGGGAAATCCAAATCTAGATGACCACCTTCTTGGTGGCTTGAGGCTTCCTCTGAACATAACATTTTCAAACAATATATGGAAGCTTTGACTGATTCTGATTCTAAGACTGAGGAAAGTATTCAATCTGAACCGGAGGTTGAGGAGGAATCTTTGGTGAAACAATCTAATGAAGCTCCTGCAGAGGCTATGGTTAGTGATCTTTCTGAGCTAGTGGTGGAGGAGGTGGTCTCCTCCCCTATTTCGGAGGATCCTCCTAAGAGCCAGACTGTGTTTGGTTCTCACAAGGATTTTGTAACGGCTTATGTGCCCTATGGGCTTTAAGGATCATTATCTTCTGAGGTATGGGTTGTTGAGGCAGCACAACAAAGTTAGAGGATGGATGGACAACAGTTAAGAGAAAGAAGTCTAAGCATTTGGTCACCCCTCTAGATATGAATCTTCGGTTGTGTAAAAAAAAAAACCTCAATTCAAAAGGAATATCTAATGATCCCTTTTGCTGACTGGTTTTTTGGGGTTAGTAAACTGGTTGCTTTTCTGGTTTATTGGTTACTGGTCTGGGATGTTGTTCAGGTTGCTGATCCAGTCTGTTAACTTTCAAATTAGTGTTTTGACAATAGTTTTATCTGATCATATTTGTTGGTAACAGGTCCCTCTAAAACTTGGTTTTGGTACTTTACTGTAAACAGGTTCTTTTATAAAACCTAGTCGTGCTTTATGGTTTATCTTTCTCCTTGTTGTGCAGGGTTTCGAGGTCCCTTCAAAACCTATTTTTACCTTAATCTAAAACTTGATAATATTCACATAATTCATTTTCATGGTACCAATCAGGATAAGGAATTCCTTGGGTATAATGATTTGGTATAGGCCAACTAATGAAATTAGTAGCAATAAGTTTATGAAACATAGATTCAATAGGCTCTCCAAGGTCACTAAAAACATGGCAAGTAGGTACTGTTCTCCTTGGAGGAGAGTTTTTCAATGGCAAAGGTTGTGGTATTTATTTCACATGTCTTGGTTTTTGTGCTTATAGCATTGGTTGAAGAGTTTATCAGGCAAGAGTAAGATAACAAGGTGGTACAAGTTGAGCAGATGATGTTTGCACTATTTGGACATGATGTGACTCAGTCACACTATTTCCCTCAACATTCCTATTGTGGTTCAATTATTTTGGTCTATCTTGGTTATTAACCTATGCTGATTATGATGCTTGTGCTTGGATTGGATGTTGGTTTTGGCTATTTCCCTGATTGGTACCTTGGTTTTGATTATTTGAATTAAGCTTGATGACTCCTTTATTAATGAGTGCTTGCACGATCAACAAACCTTTGTCAATGATTTCTTTAAAGGTATGTATACACTACAATTCCAAATGATAGGCTATTTCACTATGCAAGTTTTTAATGAATACAATGGCTAATTGTTTATCTGGTAAACTATGAGTGAATCAGCTTGAAAGTGCTCTCCATTGCTATAGATAACTCGAAAAAATCTCACCAAATTTTTGTTTTGCTTGTGTCAAGTTGACCAATGAAATATGATGTTTGAGATTGTAGGAAACATGTTGTACAAACTTTTCTAAAAGGTCATCAAAATATATTACTAAATTCTTGGGAAACTTTAAAAAGCACTCCAAGGCTTGTTTAGCTAAGCTCCTTGGAAATAAAAATAAAAGTTATATATCTTTATATGCCATTGGCTGACATGCGATAAAGAACTCAATTAAATAGGATTTGGGGTTAACTTTCTCCCTATATTTATCAATTTTTAGTGGCTCATGTCCTGAAGGAAATGGAATATATAAGTACTCCATATTGAAAGGATAGGAACACACATCATCTAACTTAAACTTTTTAATCTATTTCCCCACTTGGATGATGGTGATTTCATCCTTCATTTGTTGTAACTCTTACTCTAATAAACTTGTGGGAATATTATCTTGGGTAGATGGTTGGATGGTCACAAATGAAGTACTTTGACTAGTGTATGATGGGCATATTTGGTATACATTGGATTGGTTTGGGAATGAACCAGGAATACACATATGTGGATTAGGATGTACTTGTTGAAATTATACATTTGGTTGTGTGATATTCTTGTTTGGGTTGGTGATGAGGGTTTGAATTATAAGATTTTGAGGTTGGGATAGAGGGATATAATGATATTATGCTTATTGTGGTTGAATAGGGACCTGTTCCTAACTACTCAAACATTGTTGTTGGGTGGAAACTTGTCAGCCAAGACCCTATCTTTGAAATGGTGGTATGCTCTACACAAAAGGAAATTGTTTCCTAATAGGTATTTGAGAGACATTGGAATCCCCTTGTTATGTGAATCCTAGTTGGGAAGTGGATGTATGTTGTATATTTGGTACCTATCATTAACTAACATGCATACACTATTAATTAAACATCATTTGGTTTTGAATTGACATGTTGGTACAAGAATAAGAAGGTATGTTTACTACTACCTGTTGAGTTGGAACATTAGTTTCCCCTCGTTGAGGTGGTAATATATTTGACCTTTATTATGTTGTTATATTCATTTGTGCCTATTATTATGGAATGTTAAACGTCACTTGTTGATGATGAATAGGATTCATCACATTCTATTATTGAGGCATGGAATTGGTTGCTGATTAACTACCTGATCGTGTTGGTTGTGAACTTGACAAAGTAGATGGAGGAGGTTGGGGTGCATAAGCTCCCATTCCTAGGTTTATAAATCCACTCATGGTATTAACTAAAGGCATATGTTTTTGACTAGTTATTTGTGTATTAGTACCATTTTGATTTGGATTGGACATTACTTATGCATTGCCCACTATGTTTTACTCATTATTCGACATAGAAGCAGAAGACACTTCTTTGATAATTAGAATATACAAAAACAAAAATTTGTCTATCAAAGTGTTTTAAATGAATGGGTTTAAACTCTAATTTTCTTGACCAGTTAACTCTATAAAAAATCATGTTGAAGGAACTAAGTCAATAAGAGGTTTACTCACTATGGTCATTTGATTGAAATTACATGCTAGATTCAGGTAGGTTTGATATGTTGTCTACATTTGGTTAAAGTGGTCTTCCATAAGTTTATTTACTTTGTTAGGAATATTAGGGTCTTGATATGTCATTTGGACTAGATTTAAAATATTTATAGAAGAAGCCTATTGACTATACAATATGTTGTGAGGCATTCTTACTAGGCTTGGTAAAATTTCATAAGGGAAGTCTGCTAGAAACTTAGCCCCTAATTTTATGGCTCTAGCCAAAATATCATATTTTTTATCCAATAAATGACACTCAAACAAAAATAGATCACATGTGGAAGGTATATTAATAGAGTATGAATTTTGAGGAACTAGTTCTTCAATTTTGGGTATCTGAGCTAGGTATTGTATGGTTTGTTCTTGGTCTTGTTCTGAATATGGTGGCATATTAACCAAATAGTTAGCCAATGTATCTTGGTTTTGTTCCTATATTTGAGTATTATAAGAGGGATAAAGATCCATCTCATAAGCAATATTATCTGCGTAGGGGTCTTGCACCATTTCTTCTTGTGCAACCACATTACTAATCCTTATATTGTACATAAATCCACTACAAGTGTATGAATACATGTTGGGATCCATAGTAAATGTTTTTGCTATAGAAAAGGAAGAGAGTTATACAAAATCTATAAAGATAATGTCTAAAAGATGATATTCAAACTAGGTCTAGATTTGTCAAAAGGATGGAAATGTTTATGCTATGATTTGTGATAAAACAAGCTAATATTAAGTATATAATGTTACACATCTTATACAAAAGGATCAAGTAAATGGAACTAAAATTGAAATTCCAAACTCTAAGGTCAAAGTGTTTCAAATTAGTCTAAACTAGGAAAATAAACTATTGTTAGGTCTTTCAACCAAATGTGGCATAAAAATCTAGACTCAAACAAGGTATGTGCTAGGAATCTTGGCTAAATTGCATCAAAATATAGACTTTGAAATAGATGATATTTTTAATCTAACAGATTTGAAACACTTCTAGCAAAAACTAGGCATTTGAATCTTGGACATGAACTCAATTAAATAGGTATAAGGTATGAAACAAAAGACACTTTAGGGATAGTTTGTTTTCTTGTAAATAATGGTATAAAATTTGGTCGTTTTGAAAAATAGGCTAGATAAATGTGAATGGCGTAACTGTGCTAGACAAAAATTCACAAAGGTACACTCGGATTGGCTTGAAAAATGTGTATAAACTTGAACTCTAAAAAGTTTTATGAAACAATGTTTGAAATGTTTTGGGTAGCGTAATAATGCTAAACTACTCAAAAGATGTTACAAAATGTTTGTTTCAAAAACTCTTTTAGGAAAAGATGGTTTATCAAAAATTTGGTAGTGTAACACTACCTTTCTTAACTCAAATGACATACATATCTTCAATGTTTTGAAAATATCTCTAAGGCAAAAAAGTATGTATTCAAATGATCTTATGGAAATAAGATGGTAAAACAAAAATGTTTGGTGAATAGACTCAAAGTGAAAGTGTTTAACACAAAATGACTTAATTATATCAAGTAGGGATAATGATTATGAGTCTTGAACAACCTTCAACCCAAATTGGAAATTGAACCTAAGTTCCATCAAGTTTTGCAAATGGCGAACCCACTTATCATATCAACCCTATGAACTTATGAAGGTGAAATTTCAAATTTGGATTATAAATGAAGGAATTTAAACAATGTTTGGTAATAGTCTAGACTCAATTGGGAAACATAACTATGCCAAAGTGGATGATATGACTCCAAGTTTTGATGAACTTTGAACAAAGTAAATTGATGATTCACGTGGGTATTATAATGCCTCTTTGTTCAAAGAAAAATGATGACTATGTGTTTTGGTTTGTATCATTTGTTCACACCAATTATTGAATCTAAACAAGACTTTAATCTAGGATAAAACCAACTAATTAATCTCTCTTAAGTCCTAAATTTACAAGGTTGCTTGGTATTATTGGAATCCATCAATATATGTCATTTAAGAGGATTTTAGTGTTCATCCAAAAAGTAAAATGTGTATTATATCATAAGGTTTTTACATCCTCTCTTCTCTTAAATGACAGTACTATGACATGGACCTTAAATAATACCATGCACCAACAACACTTTCATGGCAAGTGAGGATTTTTTTATGATCTACAAGTTTTCAAATGTCTAGATGGATCAATTGCTTAATGGATTTCATGTCACATTGAAAAAGAAATGCACTTAAATTAAGGGTCTAGGACACTTGGCTTATTGTAAAAAAGGTCTTATCCTTTTTTTAACCACTACATCCGTCACTTGCTCAGTGTAGTGTGATGTCCAAAGTGCATATACATATCATGTGAAACTCTAACACTAGAAGGTAGTTTAACCACTCAAACCTCTGATCCTAGTGGGAGTGGTTGAAGTCATTGTTGAGAGATTGAACCCTGGGTCAAAGTTTCATGATAAAATTTATGGGAGATAATGAAGTCCCTCTCACAAGCTAAGATGTAATAAAATAAATAACTAATAGAAAGAATTTAGGGTCATTTCAAGATCACCCAAACTATTGCGAGTTTTTGGGGAGCACTTTAGATGACATTCTTTCTATGCTTTGGACTAGGCATGTTTGCAATAAGGACAACACTTTTTATTTCAAAAGTTACCTAAAGGGGATGGATGGAAGAGAATACATGAAACATCTCTATTTTTTCCAATCAAATTCTAATTTTAAATAACTATAAAAAATAAAATTTTATAATTGAGTTCAATTTTAAGCACCAAATGAAAGATTAGGTGGTGTTCTCTTGACCCCTTGGTCTTAAGTTGTAAAAATAAGTAAAGATTACAACAAAAAAGACTAAATGAAGTAATAAGCATGTAATTTTGTTTTAAACCAAAAGTTTGAGGTGTTTAAGACTTATCATGTTAAAGATTCATTTTAGGCACCAAATTTGAAGTGTGCATGATTTTAACCAAGTTCTTTTTAAAATTGTAAATTGAAGTATATGATTAGTTAAAATACCCACATTAACTTCCAAACCATCCTTTCAAATTGTAAAAATAAGATTAGGATTGCCTGCTTTGAAGCACTTTAGAAGATGAGACAAGGACTTTTGAGAAATGAGCTCCCAAGTTGACAGTTGAGATGGGTTGACAGGCGAGTTGGGTTAGCAGGTGAGTTGGGTTGGTAGGTGAGTTGGGGTCAAGTTGGGGTGAGTTAGGATGAGTCGAGGCAAGTCAAGATGAATCAGGGTCAAGTTAGAGTTGATTTGGGCTGAGTTGGGGCTAAGTTGGGGATGAATTTAGTTAGTTGAGCTGAGTTGGGGTTGAGTCTGGGTGAGTTGGGGATTAGTTGGGGCAATTCAAGGTTGAGTTGGGGCCAAGCCAGGGTGAGTTGAGGTTGAGTTAGGGTGAGTTAGAGTCAAGTTAGGCTGAGTTTGGGTTGAGTTGGGCTGATTTGGGGTCGAGTCAGGGTGAGTTGGGCTCAAGTTAGGGTTGAGTTAAGGTGAGTCAGAATGAGTTGGGCACACAGTCGAGCTGGGTTACACAGTCTTAAGAATAAAATGGTGACTTATAGAAAAATAGATTTTTACTCAAATCTTTACCTTGTTTGCCTCCACACTCTATGATCCTACATGATAATGGTTATTAGGTTGATTTTTGGTGCAATTTGACCAAATTTTTGAGGCTAAGTCTTACCAGGTGTGCCATTTATGAATATAGGATTGCAATAAATGAAGATTACTACTGTGTTAGTGAATAAAACAAATCAATCAAAAACATAGTAAACTAACACCCTAAGCCTATCTCAAAGGAGGAGCTTAGTTAACAAAACAAAAATTAAAAAAAAAAACAACTAGAACATGAAAGAAAGACCTTCCTTCTCTTTCCTTGGATGGTCCAAAATTCTTGTTGTAGTGGTTTGCTCAGTTTTTGGTCTTAAAGTCTTCATCAATGAAGTGTTGCCACTTTTATCTCTCCTTGGCAGCATGTTTGGCTTTGGCTTGCCTAAAAAATTTGGAATTATAACACTAATTAAAATGGATTTTGGAATTATTTGTGCATTATCACTTTAAATTATCCAAGCTTAAAAATCAATAGGCAAGGCCTCCTATTTATAGATTTTTTAAATGGTTTAGGATCAACCATGACCATCCATCTCAAGATTGAGATGTGTGGCCATGAATTAATCCAAATTATGTAATTAAATTAAAAAATATCCCCCATAAATATTTGAAAAGAAGGGGAATTTAAGAGGAATAGGAGGCATGGGAGGGTCTTAATGAGGCATGGGGTAGCTTGATGAGATATTTTATGTATTTATGGCCTAGGAATGTCTTTCCAAGAAATGATGTCATTTGATGATGTAAATATTCAATATCAATTTATAAAGATAAATATTCAAAAATTTCTATGGAAAATTAACTTAAGCTCTTGATTTGGTTTAATTATACTTAAACATGATTAGTCAACTTTGATGCAAAACCTTGGCAATTTATGCACAAATTATTCAAATTGGTCAAAAGTTTGTATTATTGGCTTGACATTTGACTGGATTGAAATTGGAAGTCAATGTTAGATGAATTAGAACCATTATCCCATTTAGGATGTTTTAAATGTAAAATAACAAAGGCATGTGTCTTGTATAAACAATTTGATAGAAAAGAGCAATCCAAAGCACCCAGGTGTGAAAATGTCATTTTGACTCAAAATGATTTGATCAAAATTAGCTACTTCATAAATTGTATTACCCCATTTAATTATGTCCTAGAAAAAATTGGTACTTGAATATAAAAATTTCAACTCTTTTAATGTATTTTAGTGTTTTTAAGCCAAATTGTATACTTTGGTAGAAATTGGTCAAAAGCCTAGTTAAAGGTTATCGATGGCTAGTTTTAGGTGTCTTTATAAATAATTTAGGTTAACCATAAGAATATGTTTCATTTATAAATTGGATTATTTTAAGGAACTAGGCACTTATGTTAGAATATGACACTTGTGTCGACATAGGCTTCTAAATAAGACACAAGTGTCTAGGCAACTGGAAAGTAGGTGAAGGTCTAAAACTTGTAGAAATATACGATAAGAAAGTTTATAACATTTTGAGAAAGATAGAAGGTCTGATTTATCACAATAGCATTAGTTGAACTAAAAGATAATAAATTAGTTATAAAGATATAGTACATGCGAGCCTTTTGATAGTGGAAAAGGTCTAGAAGCTGAAGTTACATCCATGACATGTATTTTTCAAGTGTACAACACTGAGGTGTTATATAATTCATAAATAGTGTCTATAATAGGTTTCAAAACAAGATATGCCGACAAAATCTAATGTTGCAAGTATGGTTCTAAAAGAGGTAATTACAAGTCCTTCCTCATATCTAGAACCTTTCACTATCACTAATCACATAGATGGCAAGTAATTTAATGATGTCAAGGTAATGGACTTATAGGAAAGAAATTTTTGTTATATATCATTTATTTTATCTCTTATATATAAATTTCAACACATACATTAAACTAATGCATATATAGAATGTGTGGGATCAATTGATTATTATTTGCTTTAATATAGTGTTATCTTACTTTTAGTGTTATTTCTAATCCAATTGCATATAATGTTGTGCTTTGAGGATCATGGTTAAAATAAATAGGAGCAATGATTGATAACCACAAAGGTTGCATTACATTTGATAATGAAGATAAAGTTACTTCCATTCAAAAAGAGGGAATATATAACTAATAGAATATCAGTAGAGGTAAATACTATGATACATATCTAAAAAATGAAATTAGATTGGTCAATATTATATTCAATGAGTGAGGATTGACCTGCACCTATCTTATCTTAAGATCCAAACTTGGAGAAGGTAAATCAAAGCAATCCCATTGATACTTAATGAATCAGGATACGACCAAATGGATTCATAAACATAGCAAGAGGATCACCTACAACACAATGTCAATAAAAAGGGTTCCAAATCCTCTTGGAAATTATCTCAACAAAATATCTATATCTATCTCTCTTTTTATGTAAGTGTATATATCCAATTCTTAACACCTTTGTGTTGAAATTATCAATCTTACTCAAATTTGTGAAAATACACAATTTAGGCCAAAATCACTTAAACGTTCTAAATAGTTTTAGCTTGTTATATACAAGTGTTGATTTATGCTATTATATGCCTAAATGGGGCAATGCATTTTATGTTATTATTAACTTTGATCAAATTATTTCGAGTCAAAATGACAAAAATGCATTTTGGTGCTCTATATCACTCTTTTCTTCTAATTTAGAAGCACATTATACATGCATATGTTATTTTGTGTTTACAATGTCCTAAATGGGATGATGTTTTGTACGAAACTAATATCACCTTATAATTCCTCTCTAATTAAATTATAATATAGTAATATAACTTTCTGACCAGTTTGATTAACATAGCGCATCAATTTCAAAAGAATTGCACTGAAATTCATTAATCTTACTTAGGTAAATTAAACCAAATTATGAGCTTAAGTAAAAATTCCATGGAAGTTATTGAATATTTATTTATTATAAATTGATTCCTATTAACTACATCATCAAGTGAGGTCATTTTTGGAGTGGCATCTATAAGCCATAAATGCAACAAATATCAAGATTAAGGCTTCCCATGACGCTTTAATGCCCCTTCCTCCCAAATTGTTATGAGGGTATTTATGGATTTTATTTACATAATTGGATTAATTCATAGACCACATCTTGATCTTGAGATGGATGATCATGGTTGATCCTGATCAATTTAGAAAATCTTTAAACAAGAAGCCTTTCACTCATATTTTTAAGCTTCATTTGTCTAAACTTATTATTTAGAATTCTCTCCACATGCCATTTGTGTGTTGATTATCATGTGTATTTTGTAATAGGATAGCTTAATTGATAGGCATATCCTTGATTTTCATATCATGTGTCTAGATTATACTTGGTGTTCTTGAGATGGTGGAGGAGATTGTCTTGCACCATTTTTGAAGACTTGAGCACCAAATTAAGGGGAAAAACATGCTTTGAGCCAAATTTGTGTGACAAGAAGCTCTTGGGAAGGTAAATTATGTTTGTTTTCTTTCATTTGCTCTTAATTATCATTTTCACACCCTGTTGAATAGGTTGTCCTAGATTGTTATGTTCTTATGCATTTCTTATTTTTTTAATGACTAATGCTTGATCTAACCATGTTTGTAATCCATATCCATATTTTGGCATGCCCAATGGGACAACAAAGCCCATTCAAGCAAGGGAGACACTTTAAAAATATTATATTCCATTAAAAGTCTTTAAAAATCATTAACAAGTAATTTTTATGATCATTTTCCCATGTTTTTAATGTTTTTTGTTGATACACAGGTCACACAGTGACTGACATCGATTTTGTGTAGCCAACATCAATCCAAGCTAACCAACATTTATTGGGTTATAGGTAAAAATATGTCTAAAAATTTTCATTTTAGATCTTTTCTCAAGTTTGTATTTTTCAAATTGGGTTTTTAAGTCTCTGGTCTGGACATTATTTACTTTATCCAGAAGTTTATTTTGGAGATTTTATCCTAACATTATGTTAACACACATTTTTGTGACAAATCATTTTTACTTAAGGGGTCATAGGTGACTGTTATCAATCACTTTTGATTGATAATGGCTCTTTATGACCAGTATCAGTTTTGCAAAAATTGGCATTGATCACTATTGACTGACGTTAGTCTCTGTGTGTAAAAAAAATAGAGAACCCACGAGCAATAAATCCAAACTTGCTTGTTTCATTATTGATTATGCTCCAAAGCTAAAGGAAAATCTCTAACTTTTCTTGTAGGACCTACATGTAAAAATGATAATTTGAGCATAATTAGATCTTTAACCTTCCCTTTGGTGTTTAAAAGGAATCTAGATGAGCATGTTTAAATCTTGAACCTTCCTTTTGGTGTTTAAAAGGAACTTAGATGGTTTATTTGATTGTTTTATGAATGTTTTTCAATGTTTTTGTAAACTAAGGCAAAGGGTATAATAACTTCACTTAGAATTTCAATTTGGTGTATATAATTAACAATCACTTAAATTTCCAATTTCTTGAAGTGTTGTTTTATGCAAATCATCTATTACATGTTAGATTGTTTGAGCAAAAAGAATCATGCGTGTATGCTCTCCCCCCATCCCTTATAGGGAACTCAAGTGACAAAAAACACCTTTAATTGTAATTATGCCTTTGTCTAAGGCATAAAAATTAATTTGTCTAGGATCTCCCCAAAATCTATATGGTTTGGGTGATCTAAAACAAACCTCTAAATCCTTTTCACTTAATTTATTTTCATGCAATTGGCTTGTGGAGTGGAGGTCATTACCTCTTTACATGTTATTTATGGAAAATTTGACCTAGGGATTCATATCCTAACATTTTACTTCAACCCCTCTCCATGGGGGGGGTGTACAAATTGAGAGTGATCCATTGCTATGTTTGTTTGAGAATTAAAGCAAACTCCATTAGTGGTAATCTAACTCAGAATGTATGATCGATAAAGAAACTAAACTACACTAAGTAATTGATGGATGTAGTGGTTGTGAAAAGGATAAGAAATTTTTAAAACAAGCTAATTGACATAAATCCAATTGACATGTTTGCATCTCTAGTGTTATCCATGCTTGGGACCATCTATATGGTCATAAATTGTAAGTTTTAGACAACCCCACTTGTTGCGAAGTATTGTTGGTGTAGGGTGAGTAACCCGAAGGTCCATATCATTTTATAATCTCTTGGGAGAAGGGGGGTGTAAAACACCCTACCAACTCATGCACTTTTATGTTTGGATTAACAATTAAATTCCTTCTAAGAGCACGTATAAAGACATATTTTAACAATATAAAGCAACCTTGTCAGTTTAGGGCTTAAGAGGATTTACTTAGTTGTATTTGTCTTATTATTTGCTTACTTGGCATTGATTTAAGTCAAAACTTGATTGTAAACACACATCATAAACCAAATACATTGTCCTCCATTTCTTGAACAAGGAGGCATTACGCTTGTCAAATCTAAATCATCTTTGCCTTGTTCAAATTCTCATCTTAAACATTGTGTTTGTATTATCTAATTAGCATAATTATGTTTCCCATTTGAGTCTAAACCACTTTATAAAAATATTTAAGTCCTTCATTGATAATTCAAATTTGAAGTTGTACCTTTCTAAGTGTTAGGTTAATGAGTTAATTAGTTTTACCATTTGTACTTGACTTGAGTTAACTTGGGTTTAATTTCTTGTTTGGAATTAAGGTCTTTTATGGACTCATCATCATTTGATCATTATGAACTTAGGTCATATGGTGTATCACTCACACTCTAAGTTATATAACACATTTTATTCTAACTCCTATTACCATGTGGTGGCATTGTGCTACCTGTTTGGTTCTAGTTTATATTTAGGAATTCTTGCATGTTTTGACATCTTGAGTTTCTTGGTTCACATTGTCACCTTCCTAATCTGAAGGGATTTATTCTAGTTTTATATTAGTAACTCATTAAATTTTAACTAGCTTTTATGGTATTAATGTATCTCTTAACCTATATTTGGTGTACTAGTTTACACTTAGGTCTTTGAGTTATCATACCCTCTTCTAATCCATATGATTTTAACCCTACCCAAGGTTGAGTAATTTCATGAACACATTCTTCTAATTGTGTGTTAATACACCATATTATTTTTATTATAGTCTCTTGGTTACCTTGTCACTTGTTTAGGGAAAATGAAAACACATACCATGTTTAAACATTTACAAAAAATTTATAAATCTTGCCAAATGTAGAGAACAACCTTTTTAGACATGACTCAGAGGTACACTCAAAGCGGGGTCTATTATAGCCTTAGTTATGAGGAGGAACACTTTTATAATGGTCAATACAATTTTATGGTCTTTGAAGACATTCCCACAACTGTAGGATCTAAGGAAGACTTTTTAGAATATCAAAGCCAAGAGGAGAAAGATGAAGCCCTCCTAAGGTAGATTTAATATGGTGCTAGACTACCCTTAAATTTTCCTATGGAATAATTGCATACTTTGATTTGAGAATGAAATCAACAATGAGAACAATCCTTCACAAACATTATAAAAACAAACATACCTTCTTCTAGCAAAGGTAAGGAAATACTTATAGAGTCGAAACCCAATGATCAAGATCTTGTCACCAAGATCAAAAAGATAAGTCAATGATATGAAAACTAACTTATCAAAGACTTGACAAACTCTTTAGTTGCCACATCAATCCACAATGATGCTTCTAAGTAATAAGGGAATGTGGTTGAACCAATTCAAAATCTAGTTGAGAACATAACAATGATGGATCAAAATGTCTCAATCGAACAACCTAAATCCCAAGAGTTTTTTCAACATATTTTGTTAGAAATGGAGCATACATTTTTCAATCATCAAGAACCTCTTGTTCCTTCACAAAACCAAAGATCAAAACATTCAGTACACATTGAAGATATCATACAAAACAATTTGACTAGTTCATCTCAACCAACACATACTTTGGCAAATAAATCATAGACTCCTTAAAATCAACAAAGCATATATAATTCAAGATAGTAGATTCTAAGGAATTAGAGGCTCACTTAATTGACTTAAAGAGTGAACCAAAACCAAGTCATAGATCATAGGGTATATATCCCTACCAAATACACACAACAACAAGGACACATACCACCCCAATAGCAACAATAGGGGCACATACCACCCCAACAAAATTATGTTCCACCCATGAATGAATCAAACATGTAAGAGTGGAAATTGATGAAGGAGATTATGTCACGATTGGAGACTAGAAATAGAATCAAGAAATAAAAATTTGATGAGATATGTCCATATCTATTTGATCTAAGTATTCTCCAAATCCATTTTCTATCTCATTTTAAGGCACCTAAATTTGACAAATACAAAGGAAAAGGTGACCCTCATGAACACATTCAGGAATTATTTGTGTTATTCCAAGAATTTTCTTACAATAGCATTTATTTTATTCATTTGTTTCTACTAAGTTTAGCAAGACAAGCTCTACATTGGTTACTTAAGTTACCCAAGGGATCGGTTGTAGATTGGAATGATCTATATAAAGAATTTTTCAACCATTTATCATACAAAATTGAACATGAATTAACCATTGTTGACTTGTGCAAATCCAAATAGTGTGATGGAGAAAGCTTCACAACATATCTATAGAGGTGGAGAGCATTAGCTGGTCATTTTCAACATAATTTGTCTGACAAATGGTTGGCGTACATATTTGCATAGAACTTATACCCTTAGGTCACACATAATATATGACTTGTGATAATTAATTTAAAGAAATTATAGACAAAGGGGTGCATATTGAGAAATATCTTATTTGATGTAGAGCATATACCAAGTTCTATCACTCTAGGCCTTGTTTAATACACTTGTCCTTGTTTCTTGATCCACTTCCTTTGATAACAGTTATATGGTTCACTCTTCAAGAGATTCACTAATTTCTCTCATGATATATAATGCTTTTGGTTTTGTTTTTATAAGGTTTCTTTAACCCTCTTTTCACTTTTATTAACTCTATCCACACTTTCAAACTCTTATTTCCTCTCTTTAAATAATTTTGACTACACTAGATACTCTTTATAGCCCTATTTATGGGCTTTCCTTTACTTGTACAGTCTATACAGATTATTAAAGAAAAACCATTCACAAATTTCAAAACCCTCTATCCATTACTTGCTAATCCTAAAGTTCATGTAATATCTCCATGTTTTGATAACCCTTTTAGACCTTTTTAGGTCTCTGTTTAGCCCTTTAGGCCTCTTAGGGTCCAAATTTGCATACAGTCTTGAAGTTATGTACTTAAAAGTATGTTCACACAAAAAAACTATAAAATATATTTATACACCTGACACTTGAGGTTTTCAAAAAGTTTCATCAAAAGTTAATGGTGGAGACTCATTAAAATCTCCAAACCCTAGATTAGGGCTTAATGGACCCTATACTAGCCCAAGAACACACAAATATGCATAAATTTTTTTATACAAGGTTTTAAAGACCCAAATTTCTATCTTGACCTAATGAAACTTTACAAACTACTATTTATGTGATTCCACTTTACTGTCTTGACCTTCTATCACAAAATATACATGACTATGTGATAAATCTTACTCTACAGGTCGGTTTGCTTATGAAAAAGAACCTTATGCAAGAATAATGCAACAAAATATTCTTTGAAGATTTAAAACATATTCACATGGCTTATGATAACCATCCATGTATTTTGTCACCAACATAAAAACTCTTCTTTATAATGAACATGTTCTCAGTCCAGTCAAGAATGATTGTTACAGGAAAATAGGGGACTTCAAACAAGTTAGTAGTAAACAACAATCCTCTTACACTTCCCTCAAATACACATGCTAAATAGACATAATGTAACCTATATAATTTTTTTAGATCATCTTTCAAATGGATTCAATAATAATTTCTTAATAAAACAAGCACATAGTTCACTTCATCATGAAGATTCCAAGAGATAGGGGCCTATACTAAAAATATGTCTGAACAACAATTATCTTTCTTAGTATTTATTGAATCCTATCATCACCATAGAAAAAAAATCCTACCTATTATCTTACAAACACATTATAATTAGTTATCTTAGTCAATCCTCTATCAACAAACACATACAATGTAAACAATAATCTTTAATATCCCAACAGGGGTCTATGTAGTAAATATGTTAAAGCAAGGTTCCTCATTTCTCTTTATTTTTGAAATATCCATTAAAAAAACTTGAATTACACTATATACACCTTGGAAAATATCTTATCAAACTTATTCAATCAACAAGAAATCACATTCATTCTCATTAACCAAGCAATGACTTCAACAGGGTTTGTTTCTTCATTCTTTCAACAACAACATTACAAAACTTTCATCATATCTTCTTTTCATAAACTTGTCAATACATGTTCCATCCTCCATAATTTAATGGAATATCACACTCACTAACATAAACTTAATCCTAAACTTTCTCAACTCCAAGAAGGTGCAAAAATACTTCTTGGCTAACTTTTCCATGTAGAGGGTACTTTCCAAACATAACATTATAACTTGATTTCACTATATGCCATATTTATCCCATGATATTGGACTCATTACAACTTTTTTGAACCTCAATATGGTCTAAACCCATTTATACTTTCTTAACACATATTTCCATCATTCCTCATATATAAAAGTCCTTGGAAGAAGGCTTAAAAGATTCAAATATTCAAATAATGCATTTTTTTAGGAAACCAATAATTCAAATTTTATGCACCTTTAGACCAATTAGACTTCACATTTGGACTTCCTAAGACCTATATAACTTATAATACATATATAAACCAACTAAAGATAAAAATTGAATAACTTTGGGGTTCATACAAGATGCCCCTACATCATTATTGCCAAGGGCCTTGTCAAGATTTTCATGCATGGTCAAGCTTCAAATCAGACCCAATCACTAGTTCAAATGGTTGTGCAAGATAATCCTAATGGTTTAAATAAAAATAATAATTTGGTATGGAATGGAGTAACTAAAAAAAGACATGTACAAATGGTGTAAGCCGCATTGGCTCCAAACATATAATTATCTCCCCCTAATCCACTAGATAATTTGCAAAGACAACCTCCACAGAGGACATTCCACAATCAATTTAGAGTCTTAAAAAAATTGGGCAAATATATTGAGACAGTATTCAAAAATCTCATAGTAGCTAACCTAATTGTATGGCTATTACTAAGGCCATTTCCTCAAGATCAACCAAATCTAGATTGGTACAAGGAAAATAAATGGTGCAACTTCCATCATGTTGTTGGTCATGGTGCTTATTGTTACATCTAATTATAGCACCTTATTGAATATTTGATCGAGAGTGGTGAAGTTGAGATCAATCTTGCCCCATAAGGCATTAATCAGGATATGGGAATCTACCAAGATCTAGTTCCTTGACATAATCAACAACCACCAAAGAATAATAAAAACCAATGATAGAATTAGAACCAACATTAAAGTCAAAATCATAATCTGGATCATAATACCCATGATCATAACTTGGGTTACAACAATATGCCTTACAACTATAACAACACCATAGGGTGCATTTTTTCAACCCATATTTCCACTATTATTTTTAAATCCCATGAACTATCCCATACTCCTCATAGTACCAGACTTATTATTATAGGGTCAATACCCTCTCTTTCTAGTAATTCCACATCAATTTCATGCAATTCTATTGTGACTCTATTTGCATGGGTTAATATTTATGGAAAACATCCTTCCTCTACTTATAATGGCTCCTCATTGATTCAAAATTGATCCAATACAACTATACACGCACGAGTCACCCTCGAAGGCCCTTTTATTTTATCTTCTTATTATAATGGTTCCTTGCCACCTCTAGATTACGTAATCATAACTAGACACTCATGAGTTACCCTTTAGGTCCCTTTACCCTCTTCTTCCACTGAACCCAATGTGAACATAGTGCCTTCAAATCCAAATCCAAACACTGTACTAGCCAAGGGCATGACATCTCATCCTAATGTTTAAAATCCTTATAGTCTATCAAACTAATTGAGCAAAACCCCTACATAAATTTTCATTTTGGATCTCTTGCATATGTCTAAATTCCATAAAACTATTTTAAATAGCCTTTTACTAAAATCAAATATTAGCAAATATATTAATCTTGAACAGTTTTAGATACTAGTCGAACACTTGTTTTCATTTTGATAGCTCAAGTTTGATCAAAAATACATGTCCACCCTAGGTCTGAACTATAACAACCTACTGTATATTGAGGTAGTCATTGAAAACTGTAAGATCAAGTGGGTTCTTATAGATAATGGTTTGGGGATGAACATAATGTCCCTTAAACTAGAATAGAGATTGGGCTATACTGTAAAGGACATTCAACCAAAAATGATCAACATAAAGGCTTATGACAATGTTGAGAGGGAGTCTTCTAGTACCATTTATTTACCAATCATTATTGGGTCTATTTCCCACCACACATTATTACATATTGTGGATATTGAGTTGACTTATAACATACTTCTTTTTCTTCTTTGAATCCATGAAGTATAGGTCATTCCTTATACCTTGCATTAGTGCCTTAAGTTTTCCCATGATGGGATAGAGGTTACTATTCCCACTTATCAATAGTCTTATCAGTATTACAAACATCTTGAGGTTGAGTTACACAATTATAAATATTATCCAAGTTACAAATTCGTTGTAAAGAAGAATAAGGAAATAGTTTCACATCCACCACCATCCAATTATATCAACCTTAGTGAGCTTGCATCCACTTCAGCTGAACCATTTCACATAACTCTTGTAAAACATGTTGTTATAGAAGATGTGGGAATTTACATGTATCATATTAAGGATTCCTACCATATTTATAAGTTTCCAAAGTCTACCAGAACATTTGGTAAACCAAAACCTTCCAAAATCCCTAACATACCCAACTTGATCTAGAAATAGAAGAAAGAACAATGGAAACCACCTATGGTATTTGTACCTACTACTTTACTATAATAAGATCAAGAGGATTTCACTGAAATATATTGGTTATATTTTGATGACATTATTGATTACTTTCAAAATTGAAAATATCCTATCCATAGTCAGATCATGGACAATTTTGATTATATAGGAAGAGGCCTTGGCTCATAAGCCCAAGGAATCCTAGAACCTTTATCAGTTGGAGTACCTAATTTAAATCATGGTCTTGGTTTTATACCACTTAGGGGTGACCTCATGAATTTTGATAGTGATTCTTATGAATTGACCAGTGATGAGACTCCTGGCACTAACATAGCATCACATTATAGCCTTTTTAATGATCTTGTTGACTCATATTTATTTGATCAAAATGCCATTATGAACTTAACACCTCATTGTTCCCTATGCCTTTACCATCCAAAAATCATTGATTGGGACTAGGAAAATTTGGTCATATGGCTTGTTGAATTTTAGAATGAAGAATCAATTATAGAATACATGGGCCTAAGAGATGGATTTCCCATTAGCAATCACAAGGAAGGCTTTGATTTTTCATTTGATCCTTATGCCTACTTTGGAAAGCAGGCAAATGTTTTTGGTCATAATAAAGATAAAACATCGATATTTTGGTGAAAACCTCTTTGAGTCACTCATTGATCAAGGAAAAAGTAAATAAAAAGATAATCCCTAAAGTGAAAACCTTTTTCATGCACTCTTGAATGGGAAATTTTGTTCATCCCCAAAGAATGCTCAAGGTCCATCAAGTCCTAGCTCTATAGCCAGTACAAACATCTCTTCAAAACAATAACAAATGCTTGAGCATATTGCTCTTGAGTTTACAGATATTTTTTGTACTTGGCCATGACTTGATTTGGTGGATTCAAATTCATCACATTATCTAGAGCTCTAGGAAGAATAACAAAAAGCTATAGTAGAAGAAGATGATCATGATCACACCTTGCCTACTATTATTGAAGATGGTTTTACACTCCATCTAGAGAGAAATTTTGAAGTGAACCTAGGAACATATGATGATCCTAAAATTATTTATCTTGGATCTTCCCTTATTGAAGTAGAACATGAACACATTATATCCATTTTGATGGATTTCATTGATATTTTTGCATGGGCATACTCAAACATGCCAGGCTTAGACCCTCACTTAGTAGTGTATCATCTTGCTATCCATCCAAATGCCAAGATATTTAAGATAAAATTGAGAAAGATGTATCCATGCATTACTCTTTTGGTAAAACCCAAATTGGAGAAATTATTGAGAGCAGGCTTCATTAAACCACTAGACTATTCCAAATGGATATCAAACATAGTTCTAGTCAACAAGAAGCCACAAGGTATACATCTTTGTACAGATTTTAAAGATATCAAAAAAGCATGCCCAAAAGATTATTTTACTTTTCCCAACATTAACATGATTGCCAATTATATTGATAGGTATGAGATGTTGTCCCTCATGGATGGATTTTATGGATACAATCAGATCAAGATAGCCCAAGAAGATCAACACAATACTACATTCACCACTCTATGGGGAAAATTTTATTACCAAGTCATCCATTTGTCTTGAATAATGTTGGAACCACATATTATCATTTCATGAGTGTCATATTCCATGACACGATGCACAATATTATTTAGGACGTGTTTATGACATATTAATAAGATCAAGAACACGTGCTGCACATCCTGATGTTCTATGAAGAATCTTTGAGAGAATTCATGAATATAAAGTCCACTTGAATCTTAAGAAGTGTGTCTTTAGAGTCACTTCAAGTAAATTTTTAGGGTTTTTTATATCACAAATAGGGATTGAAGTCAAACCTACTAAGGTTAAGGCTATTGTTTATATTCTTCCATCTTCAAATCTTAAACAACTCCAAAGCTTGTGAAGATAGATCTAGTCAATATGTAGGTTCATTTATCAATTGGCAAATAAGTACCACCCATTTACTCATATCTTGAATAAAAGTGTCATATTTCAATGGGATGAAGACTATAAGTTAGCATTTGTAAATCTTAAGACATATTTGGCCAACCCACTAGTTTTGAGATTGCCAACACCTGGACAACCATTGCTTCTTTACATATCAGCAATTGGACATGCATTGGGATCACTTTTGGCCCAACATGATGATCAAGGTAAAGAAAATGTAGTCTATTATTCAAGTTATATACTATTGGCTTATGAACATAATTTTACACCTATTGAGAAGGTATGCTTAGCTATGGTCTTTGCTTCCCAAAAGTTATGAAATTATATGCTAAATAATAAAATAATTGTCATCACTAAGGTGGATCCTCTCAAGTTTTTATTATGTAAAGTAGCTCTCACAGGATGCATGGCAAAGTGGGTTATACTCTTAAGTGAATTTTATGTTGAGTATCAAATTCAAAAATCTATCAAGGGGTTGATTATTGTTGATCAACTTGCTGAAGCCCTAATCATAAACACTCAACTATTCATATTTGACTTTACAAATGATTCTATCATGATAATATAAGAAGTGCAACATGAACATGAACAATGTAAACTATATTTTGATGGTTCCTTCACTTATAGAAGATCTAGATATAGCATATTATTGATTACACCATAAGGGGATTTTATTCCCAAAGCATTCCACATCAATTTTAATTATACCAACAATATGGTGGAGTATGATGCACTTATTACAGGACTACATCTTGCCATACAGTGGGATATTTAGCATTTAATGATCTACAGTGATTCCAAATTGATCATCAGTTAGACCATTGATTAGTATCAAATTAGAGATGACAAGCTTGTACCTTACAAGTAAATTTTTGATAATCTCAAGGTTCATTTTAAATCTCTATAGTTTGAACAAGTTCTAAGGGCCAACAATAGATTTATCGATGTAATGGCAATAATTGGGTCGATAATACAAATTGATGGTGGTGCTAAAGAGTATTAGTTTTTGATTGACAATCTTCTATAGCCTACACATTTTATATCAAATTCAAAATGGGTATGTGCCATTGTTGGTCTCAATCCCTCACCTAACTGCCTTGGTATCAAAACTATTATAACTATTTCCATGATCACATTTTTCCACCTAACTTATCCAATAAATAACAGAAACTATTCCTTCACTATCTAGCACATTATACACTACTTGGAAACATGCTTTATTAAAAATACTATGATGGAGCACTACTTCGTTGTTTACCTTTGAAAGAATATCAGCTAGCGCTAAAGGAGGTTCATGAAGGAATGTGTGGGGCCCACACCATTGGTGTAGTATTAAAGATAAAAATATCCTTAGAACATGTTATTATTGGCCAAAAATAGAGACAGATGCTTACAATTATTTGAAGAAGTCTGTTCTTTGTTAACAACATGGAAATTTGATACATGCACCTTCCTTGCCACTACAACTGATCATAATGCCATGGTTGTTTTTTACTTGGGGCCTCAATCTCATCAGGAAAATAAACTCAACATCTGTAGATGGCCATAAACGCATTTTAACTACTATTGATTATTTTACTAAGTGGGTTGAGGCCATTCTTCTCACTTATATCACTAGGAAGTAGATTGCCAAGTTCATTCATTACCATATCATCTATTGATATGACATCTCAACTCACATTATTTTTGATAATGGTGGATACTTTATAAACAGAGATGTTAAAGACCTTTGTGCAAAATTCAAAATCAAGCACAAGAAATCCACACCATATAACACACAAGGAAATGGACAAACTGAGGCATCAAACAAGACCATTGTAACCATTTTAAATAAGATTATTAATGATGTTAGCCTTAATTGGCACTTGAAAATATTCCCTACCCTTTGGGCTTACCAAACCAGTCATCAAACACCTACACGAGCCACTCCATACTCCTTTATTTATGGCATAAAATCTATTATCCTAATTGAGTTTGAGTTGCCTTCATTATGAGTTTATTTGGAGCATATTAAATATGATGAAGAATATAAACTCTTAAGGTTGCAATAACTAGAACTTCTTGATGGTAAGCATTTGGCTACCCTAGAAAACTTGCAAGCCTATCACAATAGATTGTGGAGAATCTACAACAAGCACATTCTCCCCCAAGAGTTTGAGATTGGTGATTTGGTCTTGAAAGAGAACCAGAAGAACACAAATGTTGAATGCAAGAAAAAAGGTAAGTTACAACCTAACTAGCTGCGACCATATGTTATAAGGGTGAACTATGGATCAGGGGCATACAGACTGGCTAATCCAAATGGTGAATAAATTCTAGATTCCATGAACATTGTGCAACTTAAGAGTTTCTACACTTGACAACTTCAAACCATTATCTACAAGACCCCTTACTTAGGGGCAACTTGTGCTAAAGTATTTTATCCTACCTTTATATTTTGGACCCTCCTCTCATGGACCATATTCTTTGTTTTGACCTACCCTGGACCATTATTTTGAGAACAATATTATTTTCACAACTATGGACAATGAAAGTATTAGATTGTTGGCACTCTGAACACATTTTATACCACCCTAGACTGTCCTCTTTTGGACCCTATTCATTCTGGACCATTCTCTTTGAGAACCACATTCTTTTGACATCCCAAGGCCATTGTAACTTGGAAAATTTTATCCCTTGACCAATTATGATATTTATTATGACTCAGGCATTATAGACATAATTGATTTCAATTCTACAAAGTAGTTCAATCTTAACAGTATTTTATAGCTTCCTTTATAGACAAGTGAACATGGATACTATAGTGTATGTTTTTTTCCTATTGTATGGTTCTTCATATTTTATCTTATGTTTCACATTGTTATATCAATTTTATACTATTGGTAGGCATTATTTCTTTATGAGGACCTCATTCTCATTGATTTGTAAGCATGTGTTGTTACAGCCAACTTAGCTGTTATTCGAATTTCTACTCTTGGATGAGCATCTCCTTGATTAATTGATTCCCCTTGTACATATTTTATTCTAAAAACATTAGAAAATAATCCACAAAAGAACAAAAACATTGTCTTGCATTTTTGTATATTTTGATCTCTATGATCTTATTTTTTTGCAAGTAATTATCCCATGCACTTGCCATTTTGTAAGACCATTATGATTTATATGCTCTCACCATTTTGTGAGCCTATCTTCCCTTTTATTTTGCAACATTAATCATATATTTTGGTCATCAACTTTCTTCTATCCTATTTATTTGGAGAACTACATTTGGCCTAAAGTTCATATTGGATCATACATCCATAGAACTATGTGGAGAGCGTCTACTTATCGTTTACATCTAGAGTTAGCTCAGCCACCCCCTTTATTTTCTTTTCTTCCCCCTTTTCTTCTATGTTGTTTCCCTATCATTTTATGGACATCTTTGTGTCATTTTTCTTGGTTACGTTGTTGTATAAAGTAACACTTCTACTATACGTACGTAAATAATTGTTTTTAAACTACACTAACTTGCTTTTTGTTTGTGTGTTTATTTGATTTTTATTGATGCTTTATTGTGATTTTTTGCCTTTTCATTTTATTTTTTTATTTTAGTTGTTTCTTCTTGTTTCTTCCTGGTCTTTTTTTTTTCTGTTTGGTTTTATTCCCCTGTTTTCTTTTTCCAAGAACATCTTGATGGTCCACATAGCTCTTGATTATTTATATCTCGATCTCATGTTATAAAGTTTTTCTTGCTTTATTTTTAAACATTATTATTCCTAATTGAATCTTGATTTTTCATATCTTGATTTTAAGTTGGGTTCATTTATGTTTTATTATTTTCTTTCTCTACACCATAGTATCTATTTTTACACCTACTCATCTTTAATTTATGAATTAGGTTATATCCTTGAGCTATTGCTTGCCAATTTTCCCTACAAGGGCACAACATTTGAACTAGTCACAAATCTAAATCAGCCCTACAAGGGCATAATTATTTATCACACGATCAAATTTGCTCTAATGTAGCACATTATTATTTCTTCCATATTTAGACATAATGTTCTACTTTTCTTATAATTCCAAGATTTGTAGAATTTTATCCTTATTTTGGTAATATTTTAAGTGTGCACCTTATCTTGGGATTGATCATTATGTAAGTGCACATATTGCAGCATAGCTTTGGGTGTGTTCAATGTGTATCACTTATTTTTTAATTGTATCCTTCCCATTCCCCCCATATTTGGGGCCATTTTTCTCTAATTATATTTTGATCACTGATGGAATCAACACATGCAAACATTAGTTCATCTAGATGTAATCTATTTCATGGGTTAATATCACCTTCTCTTTTATTTGAAAATATGTTGCTTCACTTGCATGTCTCGCTATGCCTTCTAAAATAGAGGCAAAATGTAGACATCTAATTCCTAACACCTTTGTGTTGAAATTGTCAATCTTACTCAAATTTGTGACAAAGCATAAATTAGGTCAAAATCACTTAAATGCACTAAATGGTTCGAGTTTATCATATACAAGTGCCAAATTAGGCTAATGTATCCCTAAATGAGGAAATGTATTTTATGTGATTATTAACTTTGATCAAATCATTTCAATTCAAAATGATGAAAACACATTTTGGCACTTTGGATCACTCTTTTCTTCTAATTTAGAAGCACATGACACATGCATGTGTTATTTTGTGTTGGAAACATCCTAAATGGAATGATGGTTTGTATGTAACTAACATCACATTTTAATTCCTCTCCAATCAAATGAAAACCTAGTAATATTACTTTATGACTAGTTTGATTAACCAAGTACATCAATTTCTAAAGAATTGCACTAAAATTGATTAATCTTACTTAGGAAAATTAAACCAAATTATGAGCTTATGGAATAATTCCATAGAAGTTATTGAATATTTCTTTATTGGAAATTGATTCTTATAAACTGCATCATCAAGTGAGGTCAATTTTGGGGTGGCATCTATAAGCCATAAATACAAGAAATATTAGGATTATGGCTTTCCATACTTCTTTAATTCCCCCTCATCTCAAATTATTATGAGGATATTTATGGGTTATATTTACATAATTAGATTAATTCATGGCCACACATATTCATCTTAAGATGGACGGTCATGGTTGATCCTGATCAATTTGGAAAATCTTTAAATAAGAGACCTCTCACTCATATTTTTAAGCTTCATTTATGTAAACTTATTATGCATAATTATTTCCATATGCCATTTGTGTGTTGATTATTATGTTTAATTTATAAAAAGATAGCTTTATTGAAAGGCATAACCTTGATTTTCATATCATGAGCCTATATTATACTTGGTTTTCTTGATATGGTTGAGGAGCTTACCTTGTACCATTATGGAATACTTGAGCATCAAATCAAGGGGAAAAACATGCTTTGAGTTGTATTTGTGTGATGGGAAGATCTTGGGTAGGTAAATTGTGTTTTATTTCTTTCATTTTCTCTTAATTGTCATTTTCACACCCCATTGAATATACATTTCTTGTGTTTTTCATGACTAATGCTTGATCTAACCATCTTTATAATTAATCTATACAATAAGTAGATATCACAATTAAGAAATGTAAATATGGAGGAAGGGTTAAAAACATGTCAAAATGGGTAAGGAGCCATGGTAGGCAAATGGGGGCCTATACTACCTAAGATGGATAAATGAAAATTTTGAATAATCCTATAACCACACTAAGTTTAAGTGTAGAGATAATTAAAATAAGAAGATACACATTCATTAACCAAGTAACTATGAAACTTCTATCTATCAAATATAAAGACTAGGGTTAGACTATACTTACCTTGAAGAAGACCTATCAAGCCTCAATCTCCCCCTTGGATAATGTTGTTTTACAAGAGATTTATGTAGTTGTAAGTATCTCAAAGTTTAACTCAAGATTTAAGCTAAAATAATCCTCCTATTGCATCTTATATTCCACAAGACAAACTTTCCCACCAAGACAAGATCTAAGTAATAACTTCTCCAAGTGTAAACTTAAGGGAAAAGGGCAAGAAATAATAATTGAAAATTAATGTTTCTCTTTATTGGATGAAAATGGTAACTTTTATTTATAGTGGTGAATTATCCTAGTCCCTTTTTGAGATTTAGCTGATGCTATCAGCCAGATCCATTTAGTTTGAAGTATGCTAACTAACTTTGAATAATGTTAGACAAGATACACTAGTTGTGAATCATGTTCCAGATCATTCAGATGTTTATCAATCTGACCATTACAGTTGGGATGGGACAAATAATGGTTATAACTACATTGAATAGACTAAAATAGTAGGAAAGTATAGGTTTTTATATAGTTAAAGGATGCAAGATGGAAGGAGAAATATTATAAGATAAAAATTGAGGAAGATATAATGGCTGTAAGAATGATAAATAATCAACAATATTTCTCTCAAAGTACCAAAGGCCTTTCAACCTCTTTCCTTGTGCACCCTTAAAGGCATTCACTTAGGGAGATTGAAATGTGACAATTTTATACAAAAGATAAAACACTAGTAAATGATAAAGTTTGAAAATATTATGTATACAAGTGCCCCACCTAAATCTCATCACATGTCACTAGAGTGTAACATGGGATGGTTCTTTGGGAAAGAACATATCAACATAAAAATAATTAAACTAACTTGAAAATTAAATATAAAAGTTAGTAATGATAGACAAAATAATTTATTTTACCATATACATAACTTGACTTAACTTTATTTTAAGTGGTTACATGTTGTATTTGTAATCTTAATCGTAGAGGTTGAAATAACTACATTTGTACAAACCCTAGGGATACAAGACTAGAGAGTAAAGAAAATAATCATAGGAAGGCCAAACTAAATGGAAAGATCACAAAAAAAATTTAAGCACTTGGGAAATTGGTAGGTTGTGATGATAAAGGCTAGGTTAGGACCAAAATATGAAGGAATGTATATAAAAAAGGGGAAGGAAAAATGGGAAACAAAAAAATCCAAGGATACTAAAGATGAAAGACCCAAAATGTATTAAAATTAATAAAAGTAATAATCTAGATCAAACATAAGGATTTATGAAAAAAAATAATGTAAGTAACATCAATGTAAGATAAATAACAATCTATACTCAATTAGAGATGGAAAAATAATAAATGATTGATGCAAACAACATTGATTAAATAAAAGCAATAATCCATACTCAATAAAAGATGGAAAAGTAAGAAATAGTTACTGCAAAAAAAATTGATGAAAGAGAAGTAACAATCCTTACTCAATAAAAAGATGGAAAATATGAAATGAAAATGGGATAAATGGGACAAAAATGGCTCATAAAAAGGTGAATATAAAATTGAAGGTACCAAAACATAAGGGAGATTGGAGAAAATGTAAATAACAAAGAGGTCATCTCAAATAACTCAAATATGCAGCTTTTATTCAAATAATAAATAAATTTAAAAATTGTCATATTTTGAACATGTAAAAATAATAATAATAGGATGTATAGGAGTTGGGAAGAGATTTAGAAACTAACCTAACTATCAAGGGGAAAATTAAATGGGTAGTGGGGGAAAGAGGATGATACCAAGGCGAAAAATTAATCTTTACTAGAAACAAGACACTCCAATCAATTTGGTAAGACTAAGAGACCGTTGGCATCAATGACCTTAGGGATATCAACCTAAAAACACAAGCTTGATATAACTAGTGAAGTATAAGTATCATCCCATGAATACTAATATGCATGAAAAGTAAAATGGACATACCTTCCCATAACATGTTCCCCATTCCTTAGGAGCCATAATGGATGCATCAATCTACTATGAAGATTAAGTACTTGCATGAAAAATCAGGTGGAATTTAATATTATATGATAATGAGACCTCATATCCTAGCCTACAAGTTTATTTCACCCCAATAAACCTTGGCTATATCATGAGGCCAACTATGGAGTTTGATCTTCAACTCAAATAGGAGATGTGCCAATTACTGATCACATTTTTTGATGTGATTTTAATTTTAAGATTATATTTTGTTTTTGATCATTTCCTCTTATTGTATGATAAGGTTTTTAATTGTTTTGGATTTTTATATTCCCAATCCATGTGGAATCAAAAAACCAAAAATTGGTGCTTAAAATGACTATCACAAGAGATATTGCATTTAGTGGTTAGAAGAGATAACCAAATGATCGTGGTGCCTAAGAATCATAAACTTGTGTGTTATTAGGGAGTGATATCTTGAAAATGGTCTTAGTTTTCCTAAAGGGGATAGTGAGATATAGGGTATAATGGAAATGATCATAGAATGATTAGATTACCCTGAGCATGTTGGCGTGAAAAAATTTCATGGGGAAAAATCATTGTATCCATATCAATAGCGTAGGGAACGAAGTCCCTCTAATATTATAAGGTGGAGCTATCTTTATTGAAAACCAAAAATATTATTGAAAAGGAAATATTTTAAAATAAAATTTGTAAATCATGGGGGTAGTACTTTTAACCTAAAAGTATGAAAACGAGTTTTGAGAAAGGAATATCTAGAGAGAGAAGGAAAGAAATAGAATGTTTTTGATGATAGAGTCATTAAGTTGAACACTGAGACTCAACAAACATATCATAGGGAAAATTAACATTAAGGACAAATCTCTCTCATTTAGTGGGTTGAAAAGACATTCACAATCTTAGGAATATGAAACATACACTAGAAAATTACCTAGCCTTGATAACAAAGATGAGCAACCTAATTTATTAGTCTTAATAGTTTTAAAATGATACCAATATTAACGAGGATCAAATACATTGAATTAAGAAAAAAAGACATAATCCAAAGGAGTTACTAATACAAAGTTTAGAAACACCTCTTTGTATTGATCTTATCAAAGTAGAGTATCCAATCTCGCTTTACAAAGCTTTACACAAAATCCTTTTATTCAGAACCTTTGTTATGAGGGTCTAACTTATATTTATAGGTCAAAATGTGTGGTTATGGTATACAACCACCTATTTTTCCTTTTTACAGAGTTGCAAAAACATTAACGATAAATTACAACTTGAAAGGGTTCAAAAGTGCTTTGAGCACTTGACACCACTTGAAAAAAAAATATTCAGTGTTTTACACTACTTACTGTTGGGTGAATATTTTGTCACCAGCTAACTGATGAACAAAATAGGTAGTTTCAACCATAGCATAAGGAGATTGGTCGGCCACCAAGTGTGCAGGTTTACCACATCAAAAGGGGACAAATCTCTCCTCTCATCAAGGGGAGGTTCCTTGTAACTATGAGGAGCTATATACTATATATATATATATATATATATATATATATATATATATATATTATATGCAAAAAATAACACTCAGGGGTAGGACAACACCTCTATCTCTCTTCTTTCAGAGATGATGTTCACAAACAAAGAAGAAATCCAAGTGAAAACACTGAAGGCACTTCTCTTCTTTCAGAAGTGGTCTTGTAGCAAACAACAGGAGTTCTTTTTGATAGGTAACAAGTAACTGGTAATAGGGGCATAGTAACTAGCAGAAAAAGGTGTAGCACAAAGTCTCCATCTCAACTAACCTAGAGTGAAATATGAAGGATAATGGGGGCACAAAGTCATCCCAAGATCCTTTACATAGAAATAAACTGAAAACATACACACTAAAGATAATTGTGGCAGCACAAAGGCATCCCACAGTTGGCTTTTGGACACCTTCTTGATTACTTCTAATAATTCTACTTATTTCATTAAATGGACAAGAACACATTCAGAAAACAAACATAAGAACAATCTCCTAAATGACACAAGCTATTACAGCACAAAGTTTGAAAGTAACATTCTTTCTCATTCAAACAAAGAAATATGATTAACAATCTGAGCTCAAAGTCTCAGTGATCACCTCACAATTTTGGCAAAGTTTTGATTCTATAACCAAAAATATCTCCTTTGCATAAAATAAGAGATTACAATATATAGAAGCCCAGGAAGACTTGGAACGTTGTTTCATAGAATGGCCCATGTTGCATTCAATGCCTTGAATGCATTTTTAGTTTTGTCAAGGGGCCATGCTAGAATAGGGCATCTACCTTAACTATGGCATGTCAATTTATCTAAAAATTACTTCTCCTCTGCATGGGTCATCTGATCTTTCTCTAAATATGTACATGACTGTCCCCTCACTTTAATTCCAAGGGAGAAAAATAGGCTGCACCTTTTAATGCTTTCAAGCTTAGATGTCTACTTGGTGGACTATTCCACCTACTAGAAATAATTTCTACATAGATATTTCTGGTGTTTCCCTCTTTCTTATTGCAATTTGAGATCTCAAGCTATCTCTTTTCCTTTCTATAGGCTCTTTTGGCTTCCTCTTCAGCTAGTCACTTAGTTTGCTCTTTAGGTTTCGTGCCACATTTGAAAATTAACAGATATTTCATTTCCTTGAATTTAACATCCACAGGGACATCACTGGTCACTGGTCACTTTGAACCACTTTGAACCATGAACATTTGAACCATGAGAGTTCATTGGTTAAATGGTTCAATGGTTTGGGCAGTCTTATTAGCTCCTTGATTCTATTGCTTTCTTGGTTCATTCACTTTCTTTGGTTCAATCCCTTTTTCTTAGAAGCCTTTATTTTCTCTAAGTCTGTCGAGCTTTAAAATTCCTTCAGCTTTATGTCTTTGGAACACCCCAAAGGGAAGGTGTCCCTTTAGGCTTTAATAAAGGTCCATTTCTTAGTCGTTGGGAGCCCCCCACAAGAATACTTGCCCTTCAAGGTCCTTCGGGTGGCCTTCTTCTTCAAATCTTGCAGAGTCCATAGAACCAAGCCTACAGAGTCTACAGAAATAGGTCTATAGAGTGCATAGAAATAAGCCTACAGAGTCTGTAGAAACTAGCCTAAAGAGTTCATAGAAACAAGCCTATAGAGTCCATAGAAAAAATCCTACAGATTCTGTAGAAACTAGCCTTCAGGGTCTATAGAATCAGGCCTATAGAGTCTATAGAAACCAGCTTGCAGAGTCCATAGAAACAAGCCTGTGGAGTCTGTAGAAACCAACCTACATAGTCTGTAGAATCAAGATTATAGATTTATATCTTTATAACCCCCCAAAGGGAAGGTGTCCATTCAGGCCTTGAGAAAGATCCATTTCTTGGTCGCCAGAAGCCCCCCCGCAAGGGTACCTACCCTTTGGGGTCCTTCGAGTGGCCTTCTTCAAATCCTTTAGACAAAATGTCTGAAGGAATTCGTTCAGACATTTTGTCTGAAGGAAATCTTTCCTTTGTTTTTTCCACTTTATGTTGGGCCTTTGAACATTCCTTTGGATAAAAAATCCAAAGTAATTCCTTCAGACAATTTGTCCGAAGGATTTCACTTGTAAAATTTCACCGTGGAAAATCTTCCCAAAAGATATCTTTTTGTTCCCTTTTGTTCACTGCCCTCCACAAGGGCACTTACCCTTTGCGTTTTGGGGGACTCCTTTGAACCTTCTAATTAAACTAATCCATTGAACCAACCATGGTTCAACGGTTCAACATTTCAATGATTCAATGGTTCAATATTGTGTTCTATTCATTTAATTGACCAGTTGAACCAACCGCTTTGAACCATTCGTTTGAACCAAATGATTGGAACAAATCTTCAAACTTTGATTAAACTCATTGAACCTTGAACATTTGAAGAATTTTGGTTTAAGGTTCAATAGTTTAATGAGTTAAATCTTTCTTCTTTTCTTTAAGTCCTTTGAAGCCATTGAACTTGCCGAAGCGGTTGAACTTTGAACTTTTGTTGAAGCGGTTGAACTTTGAACTTTTGCCGAAGCGCTTAACTCTTCCAAGTCTACCGATGTTGTTGAAACTTTGAACCCTTTAAACCATTGAACCTTTGGAAGTAGGGCTCAATGGTTCAATGGTTCAATCCTTTATTTGAAGCTTTCCGATGGACCTTTTGGTTGAACCTCAGCGTTGAACCAACCTTGAAATTTCCTAAGTGTTGAGAACTTATTTCTTTGTGAGAGCTCGTTTGTTGAAGTCATTGAACCCGTTGAACCTGCTAGTCCCTTAGCTGAATTTTTTTGAATAATAAAGAATTTGAATGCTCAAAACAATTTTTGAGAAGTGAAGAGAGAATTTTGGCTTGCAAGACCAAAATAGTTCATATGTTGTCCCAAAAATGAGTGACAGATTTTGGGAACAACAGCTAGCTCCAGTTTGGGAACTTCCTTCAATTGAAATTTTGAAACAACTGAGGGGAGTAGAAACCAGAATCTCTAGTGACTTTAAGTATTCCATTGGGATATGGAGTCATGTTACCCAAAAAGAAAGGTGCCAAAAATGAAAATGAAAAGCACAAAATAGAACTAAAGACTATACAAATATACATATGTACAAATGATCTTATCTGATACTTCAAGAATTGAAGTGCTTTAGATGCTACCCATTATGAGGTAGAGAAAAGGGCGTGCCATCTTGATACTTCAATAGGAAACTATTTTCACCATTGAGCTGATGGATAGTAAATGGGCCTCTCCATAGAGAATCAAATTTCCCCTGCATTCCCTTTGGTTCTCTTCTCTTGTCCCATAATAGAACTTGATCTCCAATCTATAAATCATGGGTTCTTACTTTCTGGTCAAAGAGCTTCTTCACCAAACTTTGATGTGCAACAATTTGGTCCACCACCATAGTTCACTGCTCATCTAGCTCAGTCAAACACATGATCCTTTTGTCAATGGAGCTTTCATATGTCTGATCTTCGACCACCTTTGCCAATTTTAGTGTTGGCAATTCTAGGGTGATTGGTATCTCTGCATTGAGACCATACAAAATTTGGAAAGGTGACATACCTATTGCCCTCTTGAGTGTAATTTTGTCTACCCATAAAGCATCAACCAATGCTTTATGCCATGTTCATTGGCTGTCATCCACCAGCTTCCTGATGATGGTCACTAGGTTCTTGTTGCTTGATTTTGCTTGGCCATTCCCTTGTGTAAAATAATTAGAGGAGTGGGATAGGGTAATCCCATAATAAAAATAGAATTGAGTGATCTCATGAGAAGAGAAATAGGCTGCATTATCTGTGACAATCTTGGTTGGTACCCCAAATTTGGAAATGATGTTTTCCTTGAGGAAATCACATACTAATTATGAAGTAGTATGCTTAGTTGGAATTGCTTCCACCCATTTGGTGAAGTAATTTGTGGCTGTGAGGACATAATCATGTCCAACACTTGAAGATGGGTTTATAGCACTAATGAAATTGATTCCCCATTGCTGAAATGGCTCTTCTATTACCACTGGCTTGAGAGGTAGAGCAGCTAACTTGGGTCTTCCAATGAACTGTTGGCATAATTCACATCTTCGTACCTATTTGTATGCATCCTAAAATAGAGTAGGCCAGTAATACCTAGCTCATAGAATCTTATGGGTAGTCACAAGCACAAAAAAGTGTCCTCCACAGGCTAGATTATGGAAGGAATTCAAAAGTTGGTTTTGTTGTTCTATATCCATGCAGTGAAGGAACACTCCATCAAGGCTCCTCTTATACAGGTCATTGTCCCACAAGACAAAATTGGTAGCTTTAAATTTAATAGTCCTCCTTTCTTTATGAGGTAGGTGAGCAGGACACTCACCATAGGTAAGGAAATGAGCAATATTTAAATACCACTCATTCGTGGTGGAGACAAAGAGGACTTTTGGCATGTCTTCCACTTCTATTTCTTCATGCCCTACTTCTTCAGGTCTGTTGTCAACAATAAATTGGCAGAGGCCCCTTCCTCGTACAAGCTTCATTAGTTTGATAATGAGACTAAACTCTTGGATTTTAACAATCCAATTTCCCCTTTTGGTTCCAAACTCCTACTGAGTTAATATATATTTAACTGTGGTATTAGGAACCAGGGCAGTAAATTGTGAATTCAAGATGTAAAAATGGAAGTGCTTTACTACCTTTACCACTACATAAGCATGCTTCTCCATGTTTAAATACTTTAATTCATGAGCTTTGAGAGGATAGCTCATGAAGGATATGGGAGATTCCACACCTTCTTTGTTCTATTGAACCAAAATTGCTGAAAGTGTGTGCTTGGAAGAATAATTATATATGGTGAAATCCTTGGTATAATCTGGATAAACTAGAATTGGCACATGGGCAATAGCTGTCTTGATGTCTCGAAATGCCAATTTGCCTTCTTCAGTCCAGCTGAAAGTGGCCTTTCCCTTCATCATGTTCATAATGTGGTGAGTCTTCTCAGAAAACTTGGGGATGAACCTTCGTAGAAAATTCACCTTTCTAAAGAAAGAGTGAACTGCAGTCTTACTTGTGGGCAAGGTAAGCTCCTGGATGGATTTGACTCTTTCTGAGTCAATCTTTATGCCTTCTCAAGATAAAATGTGTCTGAGAATTTTCCCTTCTATTACTCTAAAAATAGACTTCTTGGGATTTGGATAAATGCCATTCTGACAACATCATTCTAGCACTTGTTACAAATGGCACACATGATCAGGACGATGCTTAGAAAAGACTGTTAAATCATCAAGGTACACCACAATGAACTTACCCATTTCATATTTGAAAGCAAGTTCCATTTCTCTTTGAAAAGTGGCATCGACATTTATCAGGCCAAATGGCATTCTTTGATATGTAAAGGTGCCCCAAGGTATGGTGAAGGCAGTCTTATGTTGGTCTGCTTCGCCAACTTCCACTTGATTGTACCCTGAGAAGCCATCTAGCATTGATAACATCTCTAAACCAGTGACCGTCTAAAGGAATTGATCCATGATGGGCAAAGGGTAGTTATCCTTTAAGGATGATTGATTCAAGTTTTTGAAATCCACATAGAGTCGAATTTCACCATTCTTTTTCCTCATAGGAACTATGTTGGCAATCCATGTGGAATGATGGATTGGGAAAATTATTCTAGCATTCAACATTTTTTGTATTTTAGACAAAATAGTACCTGATATTTTTGGATTGTACTACCTAGATTTTTGCTTGTAAGGCACCGAATCACTCTTGAGAGGAATTTCATGGTGAATTTCTTCAAGCCTGAGTGACTTCAGATCATCATAGGGGTATGGCAAAACATCTATGTACTGGTGGAATAGAGCAATGAACTTGAACTTCTCTTCTTGAGTGCAGCACTTCCTAATATTCACCATCTTGAGATTTTCCTTGGTACCCAAATTCATCTGATCAAACTCCTAAGAGGAGCTTGAATCCATTTGTTGCTATTTGATGAACCTGTCGTGCTTGTCAAATAGCTTCTCTAGGAAAACTAGGCCTTTTGGGATTTTATTCCCTTTCAACTATAAAAATTCTTCACCTGCATCTAAACTTGATTCAGGGGTTGGTTCAAGCTTCTGGGGCTCACTGCCTTCAAAGTGAAGTTGTTCAAAGTTGTCTTTTTATTCCAAGAAGGAAATTATTTTGTTGTCACCATTGAACACTTTCCAATGATTGGCATTGTCAGGCACACTTGGTTAAAATACCAGTTCAATAGTGTACTTGTCTCCTTTAAAATTTGGGTGAGGAATCAAAAGAGTTGTAGAAATAGCTAATGCATCAGCTCAATCATTGAATTCCCTGGGCACTGCAAAGATACTGAAAGCATCAAAGCTTTCAATTTGATCCCAAACTAGATTGTGGTAGTGGCACAATCTCTCATTTTTGGTTTGGTATAGGCTCCTCACCTAACAAACCACCAGCTCAGCATCTCTTTTGGCATGAAGGATATTGACGCCCTTGTCTTGAGCGGCCTTCAATCTAAGTAGCAGAGATTTGTACTTAGCAGTATTATTGGTATTGTTGAACTATAATTTGTATGATGAAGTCAAAATATCTCCTTGAGGAGATATCAACACAATCCTGACTCCTGAACTAGTAAAGAAATAGCTTCCATTGAATTTTAGTATCCATACATCATCAAAAGCTAACCTTTCCTTAGATTTTTCTTCATTTGGAGGGGAGGATTTTTACTGCACTTGCACTGTGTCCTGTTAACTCTTATACTATTTTGCCTGAATCAATTTTTAGATTGTCATTTTCAAAACTTTCATCAAATGCCACATGAACCTCCTTCATGGATAAGAAGTAATTACCCATGCCTGAAGACTCAAATAGAATTTAAGCTTGAGGCACTGATGTTTGAGTGACCACGTATTTTACCTCCTTCTCAGGGAGCAATTTCTACATGACACCCTTGACTGGGATCCTTACTTCAGATAGGTCCATGCTCAACTTACCACCAACATCCTTGTAGAAATTTCACCCAAGAAGGATGTCGTATGAGGCTGGGACATCAACCACCAAGACTGTCATCTTGATTCTCTTGTCTAGGAATGCCGTAAATGCAAATTGGGCATCCTTGATTTGTCCTAATAGTGGAACTTTTTTATTCTCCATAGAGAAAAATCTCACAAATGTCTTGGTCAATGTGAGTCCAAGATAATCTACCACTTTGGCAGGCATGACATTATCATATGCACCTGAGTCTATGATACAATTGTTTAGCTGGTGTCCATTTATTAGCAGGGAGACATAAAATGGTTCAGTCCTTTTGGGAGTAGCAGGAGGAGAAATGACAAGGTTATTCTGGGTGGACGTGGGAGTCACCTTTGGAATAGCTGGTCTTATAGGGATGGTTTTATTCTTCACACATTCCACTAACTTATCTAACTACTCAGGGTTGGATTGTAGGATTTCAAATTCAGATATTTGAATCTTAGTTTTCTTGACATGGTCGACTATGTCAAATGTCTGAAATGAATTATGAGCAAGGGAAGGGAGTTCATCCTTCTAGTTTTTAGGAGGGGGAGGACTGATCTATGAAATTAAAGTTGAAGGTGCAAAAACATTTGGGGTACTTACTTTTTTAGCGATCACCAGGTCCTTTACTTGAAAAGGTAGAGTGATTCCTCATTTGGTAATTGAAATTTTAGGTTGAGGTCACTCCTCTATTTTTTATTTATCAGCTTACTGGGCTAACTGGTTCTTAGATTGGGTGAACATAGCGTATGATCCCTCAACTACTTTACCTTCACTTTTGGTTTCATCTTGGTAACTCAGGAAACCAATGTTGGAGTCGCCAGCTAATTCTTCTTCTCCCTCTGTGAAGAGATTAGAATCATCTTTTGGGTTCAACTCAGGCTGGAAGGAGAAATATGATTTTACTTCAAGATATCCAACTGTTGAATTGGTTAGAGGTGCTTCAATGGCCAATTTCCCTTGAGGGAAAGGAAGACGATTTGGCTGCCCTTGATTCCTGGTAGCATTGCCTTGGTATGACTGATTGGAGAATATCCTCCTTGGTATATCTCTGTATGAAGGGGAAAATGACATTCCTTGCACCATTTGCTTTCTAAGAGCAAGCAACTCATTTTCCAGCTTCTGCACCATTAGATCAGTGGTGCATGTAGATGGATATTCAGAAGAGCAACTCATTTCCTAGTCACCGAGAGCCCCCTCGTAAGGGTACCTACCCTTCGAGGTCCTTCAGGTGGCCTTCTTCTTCAAATCCTTTAGACAAAATGTCCAAAGGAATTCCTTCAAAAATTTTGTCTGAAGAAAATATTTCCTTTGTTTTTTCCACTTTTCATCGAGCCTTTGAACATTCCTTTGGATAAAAAGTCTGAAGGAATTCACTTGTAAAATTTTGCCATAGAAAATCTTTCTGAAAGATATCTTTTTGTTCCCTTTTGTTCACTACCCTCTGCAAGGGTACTTACCCTTTGGGTTTTGGGGGACTCCTTTAAACCTTTTGATTGAACCAACCGATTGAACCAACCATGGTTCAACGGTTCAATGTTTCAATGGTTCAATACTATGTTCCATTCATTTAATTGACCAGTTGAACCAACCACTTTGAACCATTCATTTGAACCAACTGATTAGAATAACTCTTCAAAATTTGATTGAACTCATTAAACCTTGAACCTTTAAACCATTTTGGTTCAAGGTTCAATGGTTCAACGAGTTAAATCTTTCTTCTTTTCTTTTAAGTCCTTTGAAGCTATTAAACTTGCCAAAGTGGTTGAACTTTGAACTTTTGTTGAAGCGCTTAACTCTTCCAAGTCTGTCGATATTGTTAAACCTTTGAACCCATTGAACCTTTGGAAGTGAGGTTCAATGGTTCAATGGTTCAATCCTTTTTTTGAAGCTTGCTGATGGACCTTTTGGTTGAACCTTGACATTGAACCAACCTTGAAATTGCCTAAGTGTTGGGAACTTGTTTCTTTGTGAGAGCTCACATGTTGAAGTCATTGAACCTATTGAACCTACTAGTCTCTTAGCTAAAAAAGCTTAAATAATGAAGAATTTGAATGCTCAGAATAATTTTTGAGAAGGGAAGAGAGAATTTTGGCCTGTAGGACCAAAATAGTTCATATGTTGTCCCAAAAATGGGTGACAGATTTTGGGAACAACACTTGCAAAAGTACTTTATCAATTTGCACAAATTGAAAAATCAATTTGGAAAAATTACAAAATATAATTTTCAAAAGTGACAACATAAAATTACAAGGGGAAATATAATACGACAATACAAGTTAGGTGCAAAATAAAAATGAGAAGAAAACATAGGAATCTTGAGAACAACTTCAATCTTCTTGTTGCTTCATTAACAACTCTTCCTTTTTCATAAAGTCATCAAATATTTGGAGAAACACCCTTATTAAATATTCATCTAGTCCATCTATATACTTGTAAGCAATATTTATTGAGCAGTCTAATTCTCTCATCTCCTAAAACTTATTTTGGAGTGTGTTCACCTTCAAGTCAAGATTATCAACATCAACTTGGTATTTGGATAACTGATGAAGTTTCTTATGATAAAATGTAGATATGGGATTGAAAATTCCCTAAATTTGATTTTAAAATTCTTTAATCATAGTTTCAACTGAAATAATATTTCCACATTGATCTCTATCATTGACAAAAGGACATTTCAACCTTTTGACCTCAGTATCAATCTCCATCATCATGTCACTTCCACTATTGAATTTCTAAAGGCATTCTTAAAGTGATTGAATCTTGAATTTCTTAGCCTAGAGGAATTATATTTGACAAATAAATTTTTCCTTATTGATGACTCATTTTTTAATAAGGTCAAAAGAGGGAAATTCTTAGAATTCAATTAACTTGGGAATGAATTCTTCCTAGTTATTTTTTCTTCTACGTCCTCACTTTCTTTTGTTGTTACCTATTCACATTGTGACCAAACCTTAGAGACCATTGTTTCTGCAATGAGAATCATTGAGGTTCCCTAATCAGTGATCTTATCAATCCAATATTTCACTCTACTTCCCATTTGGCCTACCTCTTTCACTTTCTCTAATGTCTCAGCATGAAGATTTAATGAAGCAATTATTTATTAAATTTGTCTAATTAACCTTTGTGCCACTAAATTTGAATTTTACACTTTTTCCTTTAACTCATCTTTCATTATTTTGTCTTTATCCATTTTCTAAAAAATTGGTGCCAATTACCAACTATATATCTCCTTTCATTCCTTTTCTGGTAGACTTTCCCAAATGAACTCTAGATATCTGACAGTTTTCAACTCTGATTTCTAATTTATCCTTTTAAACTATAATAATGACCACTTCTACTTATTTCTCTCATTTTTTAAATATTACCATCTGTGAGATGGTTCTTGATTTATTTGATCTTTTTAAAAAAGGAATTGGGATTGTCAAAGTCCCAAAGTCAATATTCTTAGGTTCAACAACTTTTTCTTATTTTCTTCACCACCATGGACAACCAATATGATGTTGTTGTGCTCAAAAAAGGAGGTGGGGGAAAATATGAGACTTATGGGGATAACATCAATAAGGTGGAAGGTTTTTTTTTAGTTGTGGTACCTTGAAAAGATGCTTCACATTGTTCTTGTTTGCTGATTGTGTCAATTGGAGTTTTTAGAGAGGATACAATATGTAATTCAGGATTTGAAGGAGAAGACAAAGAAACATGAGTGATCTCTTATAATTAGAAAAAAAATGATGTAAAAAACAACATTTCATTTAAAGTAAGAAATTATTAGGTTGTATTCTCTACAAACTCTTGAGAATGTAGGAAACTATCAATAAGAATTTCTTAAGGAATTGAAGGATTAGGATAAAATGAGATATTTTCACCTAACCTCTTTATTTTGAGCTTGATAACCCTTTGTGGTGGAATGTCTTAATGAATATATTTTGTTTATTGTGCTTCCACATCACTAGGGGTTTTACACTTGGACCTGCTTCATCATGTTATTATTTGAAGAAGCAACCAAATTAATTTGCCCCAATAGATGTAAGTAAATCAACATTTCCAACATCTACTCTTTTGCTTCTCAACCACTTGAGATTATTTTTAAGTACTGCTCTTGTTCTACTTATGAGAGAAGTAGATTCTCTCTTATCCCAATGGAATAAAGGTAGTGGCTTCATTGTGATGTTTTATTTTTTAAATATAGGATCCAATATGACCTCATCATCCACAAACTACTTTGGAACTTTCATTATATACCAAATTTTACTATCTACTTCGTGATAAATCATGAATAGTCTCTAATTATGACCATTTTCTCATCATTACAATCCATCCAGTAATCCTCATAGTGTGAGAGATGTTGGAATGAAGGCCCAAGGTTATGTTCAATCAAGCCTCTTATATCAAATGAAAATATGAACTCAAAAGTCTTTAGATTGAAATGAGACATATATTTCTCCACTAATTTGGATTTTATGAATGATGGACAAGTATACTTGCTAATTGAAATCAGAAATTTGACTCCTATCTTGTGTCGACCTGTCAAAAACCTATGTGTTTCAATAAGTTGTCTTACTATTTCTATTAATACCCACTTATCACTAACATATTTTGAAAGCATATAAGGAGAAATTTTTCAGCCACTGATTCTCAAATAACTCAAAGTCCAGAATTGTATGAACCAAGTTCCCCATCTAGTTATTTCTATGGTGGCTGCTATTAATATCCTTATGTTGAAAAACTCTTTTTCAAATAATTGAATGATAAAATGAATTAAATAATAATTTACACTTTTTTAATGTTGGGTTATTCCTCTCAATGTTAGTTGGGGATAGACGTCATATACTTTTGTGTTCTTGAAGTCACCCACTATATGTAATACATCAAAATATCTTTGATTGGTCACAACGTAGACAATATAGGAAGTCATATAAAACTTTGATGTGACATTCACTTCCATTATATGTTTATGAACTACTTTATTAATTGTTTATCCCTAATTAATATATTGGCTATTCCTGAGAATGATCCAAATGAACCTGTACATCCACATCTAAATTTTTTTTGTTATTGGGATCCCCACTATTATGTGCAATAGTTTTATTATGATATTTATTTCATTCTTGAAATTAAATCCTAAAATATTCTTCAAGAGTCACGTGGAAGAATGTTTTAGTTTTTTTAACCATCCATTGTTGACATTTTTAGCATAGGAGACATTATTATCATCCCAAAATTTTTGAGAAGACACAGGAGTCAAATATACAAAAAAATCCTAATTCAGAAGGTGAAACATATTATCTATGTTATGGAAAAAAACTTGCCACCAAATCACCCTATGAATCTCTCATTTCCCTTGTCTCTAAATTATAGTGATCCACCATGACCAAGACCAATTCAAGAGACTGCATTGAAATTAGAAAATTTGTTTCTTGAGATAATCCACTATAAAAAATGCTTTGACCAAAGTTAGTTTTTCATTCCCTCCTAAAATTCATCTAAGTCAATGTGACCTAGATCAGTATCTATAATATTTTCCACATTGGATTCCAATGGCAAGAGAGGTGTCATACCCTGAAATTGGTATTTCATGATTCTTTTGTCTTTGCTTGAAATTAATTTTTTTTGGAGTAGAGGATGAAAACATTAAATTTTATAGGAAAACTAACAATTGGGAGATGTTTGCATAATCATTGTTTATTTAAAAATTTTAAAAAATGAAATAACCTTAAGCCAAAACAAATTATTTAAATCACACTAGAAAGTTTTACTCATAAAATTTCCTATACAAATTGCTCTAGTACTTTTTTGATATCCCGTAAGAATTTCAACTTCTTGCTCAACCACCTTTCTCGATTGCAACTCTCCTTATTTAATCACTTTGTAATGTTATTAGATGGACTCTCATAGTAAATTTAATTGAGCTAAAAATAAATTTTATAAATTCATTTTTCAATTTTAAAATCTCAATCCCTCTTTCCAACTTAGGCCAAAACACTAAAAATTGATCATCAATTGACTTTGTAAAATTTCAAACCCTCAATGTTCACATAAAATTATATTGCCTTTCTCTTTTTTTTATATGGTAAAAAATAATGAAGGATAAATCTTTTTTTTAAAAGCTCCAAACTACTTGATGAAGAAAACCAAAATAAAAATACTCTACTCTTTCTTTTTATTAATTCTTTTTCTTCTACTTCTATGTGGACATACAATTTCTTGTGCAAGTAAAATAAATACAAATTTTTTATATGCACTCTCTTATGAGTTTGTACGATGCTGTACAACCTAGTTATGGTAGATAAAAATAAAAAATGATCTTTTTTCTATTTTGATCCTTTCATGTATCCTTCTATCTCTCTTGAGCTCTATATAGTTGAGTCTTTACTATTAAAAACAATAAAAAAATTGTCTTTTGTTATTTATTATCACCTTATTCCTCCCTGCACATGTCATATGCCTCTTAACATGACAAAAAAAACCAAAAATTAGAAAAAATCATCAAAATATGCTTGTTGTATGAACTTTGTACTCTTCCCATGTGCATATGGCTGCCATACAGTTTTTTTATAGATGAAAACAAGTTGGAAATTGATGATAAGAATTTTCCCTTTAAATTTGCAAAAACAAAAAAATTACCTCTTGGGCATCATATAATTTTATTTATAGCTACAAATAATATAATTTGTTCTTTATTTTTTATCTACTTCTTTCACCTTTCACATGGACTGTATAATTCTCTTTAGCATGCAAAAACTAACATGAAAAAACAAGAAAGTAAATTGATTGTAGTAATTTTTTTATTTTTTCAAATTCTCTTCACTTAGATGTTGTACGATCTTTTCTTGCTAGGTAAAAAAAAATAAGTTCAAAAACTTTCCTTTATTCTCTTTCTTTGGGGTGCATGACTATTTCTCTGATAACTAAAATAAAACGAAAATGTGTATCTTGTTTCAAATTTACTTTGCTTTGTATTATTTTTTGATTGTAATAATGTTTTACCTCTTCTAAAAAGCAAGATAGAGAATGATTATAGTCTGGTGCTGAGTGGAGGTTGGAAAAACAATTTAAACCTTTTACATGATTGAATGGCGTACAAAGGCTTGAAAAATTTTAGAGTGGAAGGAGTTTCACTTTTTCATGACTCAGGAAGAAATAACGGTAATTGAAACATGGAGATTTTCATTTACATGACTTAGGGAAGTGTAAATCAAAATTGTATGGCTGAGGGAAGTGTAATTTAAATTTGCATGGCTCATAAAAATATATAATGAAATTGTATGACATGAAAAATAAATATTTCATTTACACAGCACGGGAAAAATAAAATTAAAATGCATGGTCGGAGGAAATGTAAAATAAATTTTCATGGCTAGGGGAAGCAAGATATGAAATTGCAAAGTACAAAATTAAAACAATTAAAAATTATTTTAATGGATTTATTATTTTTAATTTGAAATTGCATTCTGTGTAAAATTAAAAATGCAAGTTGCATGACTTGAAAAAGTGTCGAGGTACTTTTGCACAACTGGGGAAAAGGTGAAAAAGTATTTGCATAACATATGAAAAGTTTAGTTAACTTTTACAAATTGCAAGGAGAGCCAATGACATTTACTTGGGGAAGCTTAAAAGCATTTTTACATAGTTTGAGAGATATAATGTTCTAGTATAAAATTTAATTATTAATTAATTTTCAAATTTTTCAAAATCTAAATTTTTTTAAGCCAGAACTTAAAAATTAGCCATTAAAAACATATTTTTTGCTAATTTTAAAATTTTAAAAAATTGTGACAATGGCTGCCTCTAACTTAGATTCAAACTGCAAGGAATGGATATAACTTAGACTCTTTATTTTCATAATCTGACATTTTATCTATTGGGAAATGAAGTCCTGAATTCAGTAGTAACTTGATCAACTGAGAAAATATTGATCTTCAATAAAATTATGGGTCCTCAAGCCATCAAAATGTTATCACATGTCAAAAGATAGTGTATGCAAGGGTATCAGGTATTCATCCTGATAGGTGTTATCACATTTCCAAAGATAGTGTATATGAGTGTATCAAGTACTCAGCCTGATATATGCTATCACATATCCAAAACGATAGTGTATGTGAGGGCATTTTTCATTGTGTGTTTTCACACAAACTAAAATACAAAGAGAGAAATCTCTCTTAAACTTTTATGATTGACTTTGAATACAAAATTGATCAAGGATCGAGCTAAGTGACAATGACACTTTCATTTATATAAGGATCATATTATATAATGATTTAATCTAGAATGAACTATCATTGGAAATAAGAAAATCTTAGAACAAGGATATACATGTGATGGTAGTTTGTTGGGATAAAGAAAAATTGAATGGCTCAAATAGGCAAATTGGCAAGGATTACTTAAGAGAGAAACTCACAACAAGATGAACTAATAAAGAAGACAAAATAGAAAAGGAAGGAAAAAACACTACACAAGCCAAAAAGAATGACCAAAAGTGAAAGATGACCAAACATGTATTTACATATATACAAAACATGACTACCTGCTTCTCACTGGAAAATATGTTTGAGATAATACCCGTTAAAGGGAAATGAAAAATGAGTTTCATCATGGTATGATATATATAAAGTGTCATTACCATAAATTTGCTTGATATTAAATGGACCCATCCAAAGCAAATTAATTTTCTCATGACTTCCCTTTGGTTCTCTACCACTATCCTAGAGTAGGAATAGGTCCCCTACATGGAATTATCTTTTCTTCTCCTTCTTGTCAATGAGATTGATGTTTTTTAATCCTATCAACTAATTATGCCCTTTCTTATTCTATTTTCTTAGGTAGAAAATTATTTTATCGAGTGAGATTTCAAAATTTAGATTCTCAATAGGTCTAGAAAAATGTAGGGTAGGTAACTCAAGAGTTGTAGGAATCAAAACATTTATTCCATTTATCAAATAGAATGGAGACATACCAATAACCTTTTTAGGTGTTATGTGATCTACCCAAAGAGCATCATATATATTTTTATGTAAATTTATTTGATTCTCATCAACTAATTTATGCATGATTGTGAACAAGTTCTTGTTTCTTGACTCAGCTTGGCCATTCCCTTATAAATGATAGTTTGATGAATGAGACAAATAAATTTTGTACCCATAACAAAAATCAATCATTTATAAAGAAGAAAATTTATAAACATTGTCTATAACAATCTTCTATGGGATTCCATACCGTACAAAGATATTTTATTTGATAAAGTTACAAATGATGTATAAAGTTATTTACTTAATAGAAATTGCTTCTGCCCACTTAGTGAAGTAATTGGTTGATGTGAGAAAATCAGTGTGACCTATGTTCAAATGGGGGTTCAATGTCCCAAAGAAATCTGGCCCCATTACTGAAAATATTCTTTAACTATCACTGGTTCAAGAGGAAGTTATTCCAATCTAAGTTTGCCCACAAATTGATGGCATACATCACACTTTCTCACCCATTCATATGAATCTTTGAAAATATTTAGCTAATATTAATGGGCCCTAAGTATTTTATAGGTTGTTACCCTGGTAGAAACATGCCCTCCACAATCTTGATCATGAAAAGATTGAAAGATTTTTTTCTATTGTTCTTTATAAACATACCTTAAGAAGAATCCATAAATGCTTTTATTTAAAAGAGTTACATCCCATATGACATATTTATTTGCATGTAGCTTGACCATTCTGCATTATTTAACATTCAAGTGTAAAGGACATTCTCCATATGTCGAGAAGAAAGTAATATGAGAAAACCATTCATTAGTAGAATCAACAAAAAATACTAGAGGAAATTCATGGTCATCTTACTTATCAAAACCTATTGAAGTACATGATTGAATATTTCCCTACTCTACCATGAGTTCACACAGTACTTTTCCTCAAACCAGCTTCATGGGTTTGATCTTTAAATCATACTCTTGAACTTTGGTTATCCAATTTACCCGCTTAGAACTAGGTTATTATTAGGTCAAAATAGATTTGACTATTGTACTTGACACCATTACTACAAAATGTGAATGCAATATGTATATCTCCCTAGGCATGATTTTCCTTGGGATAATATTTTAACTTGTAATCTTTGAGATTAAAACTCATAAAGGTAATTAGGGACTCAATACCTTCATTATTTATTTGAATCAATATTGTTGAGAGTGTATGATCTAAAACATATCAATAAATAATGAACTCCTTAAAATCATGACAAACCAATGTTGGTGCACAAGTAATAGTAGCCTTTATCTTCTCAAACGCCTCTTTGCCTTCATTATTACACTTGAAAGAGGGTTTTCCTTCCATTATATCTACAATATGTATGGTAAGCTCAACAAAATTAGGGATGAATCTCCTTAATAAGTTCACTTTTCCAAAGAAAGAATGAATTCCTAGTTTACTTGTAGGTAGATAAAGTTTTAAAATTACCTCAACCCTTTCTAGATCAATCTTTATTCTTTATTTTGAAATTATATGGCCTAGGAGCTTACCTTTAGTCACCCCAAATATAGAATTCTTAGGTTTAATATAAATCCTGTGTAAATGACACTTTTCAAAAACTCTCTCAAAATGTGCATAGTGGTCTTCTCTCTTTTGAAAATACTATCAGGTCATCGAGATATACCACAATTATTTCTTATTCAACTCTTTTAGCACTAGATCCATTACCTTTGAAAAAGTGGATCCTACATTAATTAATCCAAATGGCATTCACCTGTATGCAAAGGTACCCCAAGGTGTTCTGAAGGTTGTTTTATGTTCGTATTCCTTGTTAACCTCAATTTGGTTGTACCCTAAAAAACTATCAAGCATTGAAATCATCTCAACACCAATTACTACTTGGAAAACCTAATCTATCACTGGCAATGGATAATTATCTTTGAGGGATGCTTGGTTGAGATTTATGAAATCAACACAAATTTTGATCTCACCATTCTTATTACATATTGGTACTATGCTATATACCCAAGTTGAATGGTGGATAGGAAAGATAATATGATCATCAAATATCTTTTGCTTTTTGGAAAGAATTGTTCCTAAAATTTTAAGATTGTTTTGCCTCAATTTTTATCTAAAAAATATTTGCATTAGGATTTAGAGGAACTATATGTTACATTTATTTGGGTCAAAAATACTTAAGATCCATGTATGAATACGTGAGTATATAAATATACTTATGAATAAGGCTAACAAACTTTCATTTTCTTTGGGAAAGCAACATTTACCAATATTGACAAACTAAGGATGTTCCTCTAAGCCAATGTTCACTTTTTCATAATCAACAGAATTGAGATTCCCTTTTCACATTTTACTCTTTACAAATATATCATGTTTGTTAAACAACTATTATAAGGAAACCAGGCCTTTAGAGATTTTGTTTCCTTCCAACTTGATAACACCTTCATCATCCTATTCATCAGTGATTATATTTTTTGAAGTGTCAGTTGAAGATTCTCTATATGCAATATATCTACCTTCAAAATATAAATTTTTGAATATATTTGTTTTCTCAATGAATGAAATGATATACTTATCATCATTGAAAACTTGTCAATTGTCTACATTGTTTGGGGCACTTAACCTATATGTTATCTCAATCATATAATTTTATGTACCAATATCTATATGAGGAATCATCAAAGAATTTGATACTATCAAAGCATCAATTTTATAGTTGTGTTCATGAGGAACTATACTGATAGAGAAGATATAAAAAAATTCTATACTATCCTAGATTTTGTTCTTATAATGTCTTAGATAATCATTTTTTACCTAGTATTTACCTTTGACCTATTTTATAACAAGCTTATCATCACCCAAGACTTTTAAATTCTTGATTACCATCTCTTATGTAGCTTATAGCCCTTGTGAAATCACTTCATATTTGGTTATGTTATTGGTACATTCGAGCTGTAATTTGTAGAAGGGAAATATTTCTTTAGATGGAGATATCAGGATTATACCTGAACCTAAACCCATTGATGAACAACTACCATCAAATTCCATCATCCAAACATCATTCAAATTTGATTGCATTATTTCTTTAAATTTCATATCCTTCTCTATGATTAGAAGATAATTACCCATTCCAACATTTTCATATAAGTTGTTTTCCCTAGGATCATCTACATTTTTCACTATATACTTTACTTTTAATTTAGGATCCAGGTGTTGTTTGACTCCTTTGACTAGAATCATAGCATGTGATAAATAAATTTGGATTTTAACTCCCAATTCTTTACAAAAAAAATTTACCCAAAAGAATGACATAAGCTATCAGAATATCTATGACTAAAATATTGATTTCAATCTTTTTTATGGGAAAAGATGCCAAAGCCACTTGTGTATATTCTATCTATCCTATGAAAGGAAATTATTTTTCCTCCATGTAATAATAATGTCCAAAGGTTTTAGTATAGGTTAGGCCAAGATTATGGGCAACTTTGGCAAGCATGACATTATCTGAGCTCTTGTGTTGATAATATAGTTGTTGACTTTGTATTCTTTGAGGAATAGGGAAATATAGAATGGGTTAACTTTATTAGACTTGGAAGTGGTTGTGGCCATTGAGTTGATTTAATTTGAATAAAAAAGGTTAGTTATGATTCCTTTGGCATTGGATTTTATAGTATTCATATTTTTTACTTTAATGAGTTCAACTAAACTATCTAAATACTATGGGTGTGTTCTTAAGTAATCATCTTGGGACATATGGATTTTGGTTTTCTTAACATGGTTAATTATGTTAAAATCAGGGAAATAACTAGAATAACTTTCAATAGGTTGAGAAATATTAACATTATATGAACTACCTATTAGTGGTTTTTTTTCCTTTGATTTGCATTGGTGGAGTAGTTCCTTGTGGGAGGATAACTTTTGGAGTTTCCTCATGTGGGTCACTAGACTTCTTTTTTTATTTTGAGCTCTAGTGAAAACTACAAATGATTGATTGTTAATATCCCAACATTTTTTTCATAGTCATCTTCATATAAATTGTATTCCATAAACATGTTTACAGAGTCACCACCAGGTTATTCAATCTCACATTATTGAAAGCCTAGATTTTCTAATCATTTTCCTCTTCAACTTCTTCATATCCAAAAATCTCTTATGTTTCCAAGATTGCATTCATAGGTGAATTGGTTTTTTGTTAAGGAAGGGCCTCGAGTGTGAGTTTTGGTTGAGGATCTTATAATCTAGGGTTATCTCTTTGAAAAGGAACATAGTTTCTCCTTGGAATGTCTTGGTAAGGAGTGGTAATGGTCTTCTAGGGTATTTACCTTTTTACGTCTATAATATCATTAACCATCTTCTATAAATATTGTTATATTTAATACTATCATGAACTCTAAGCTTTATTCTTCAAGGGTTATTTTTTTAGTTTTCTAGACATTATCATGTCATCTTTGACACCAATAGCTAAATCTTGAGATACTTCTAAATCTGCTACTCTAGCTCTCCTTACTTGATAACTTACCTTAGCCAATTAAGAGTTGGGTAAGTGCACGGAGTTGGGGGACAATTCCTTGGGCATTTACCATAACATGATCACATTATTTAATTAACATGATTACATTACTTAAGTCTAAGCTCAGGATTACTAAACCATAATGTGATCATATTATTTAATAACATGATCATGTTATTAATGGTAACACAATCACATTAATAACACAATCATGTTCCATGTATCAAAAAAATAAATAAATAGGGAAACCTAAACTCAAAATTATTCATTTTACGTTCACATTTTCTCCTCCTCCCCATTTTTTTGATCACATTTTGTTAAAAAAAAGTTCTAAGAAGTGCTAGGAAGATGATAAATTCACCCCATAGGCTTGTTAATCGATGATTACACCATGTATGAGAGGTAAGTCATCAAAATATTCTCTATTTAACCCTAATTTTTAATAATTTTCATTTTTCAACCCATGTTTTTAATTGTAATTTGTTTTTTCTAACAGGCCATCCTGCTAACATTCCTAACCCCCCATAAAACCCTTTGCTTGATCCTCCTCCTAACCTTATACAAAACCCTATTTTTCCTCCTATCCATCCACTTAACCCTCCTATAGTTCCCCAAAAACCCCTTAGTAGTTAAGAGTTTTTAATTGATAACATTATTGGAAACAAACTTAAATTGAAGACCTAATTGACAGAATGAGAGATCCCAGATTGACTAACCCCCACCGCAGTCATATAGCCAATTCCCTATAGACCTTATTAGGTCAAATTGACTTAATAAAAATTAAAATTGATTGATGGACCTCATATAGGGATACTTATAGGGCTTATTATGCTAACAAGTTGTTAGCCCTTTAGGTCAAGAATTTGAAAATTTTAAAAGCCAATATTTACGTCCTATTCATTGACCCAACCACCAATGCCCCCTTTCCCATATCCATAAAATGTTTTATTATCCATCACTATGTACATAACTTAATCATGGACAATTTTTGGGATTTATGGTGGATGGTATTTGAATATATACCATGTAACAACCATGAGGTCCCATTATATTTTTTGAGGAAACTCTATTGTGAGTTTGTCCTCAATCAGATTCCCAATTATTTTGATTTTAATGAGTTTTAGGGATGAGGAAAAGGATCTATATAGGATTTACTAGGTTCACATCATGCACCTAATTGGCTTGCACAAATTAATATCCAAAAGCCTCTTGAGCCTAAGATCCCCTTTATAGTTTAGCAGGTCATGGAGATAGATACTCTTCATACTCTTAGTTCACTCACCAATACACTTTTTCAGCATATGAGTAGGCTTTCATAGATTGATGCTACATATACTATATAGGATACCTGACCCCAACCCCACCCTTATGCATGGTAACTTCTGATGATGATGAAATCGATGGTTCAAATGGCTTAGATCATATTCTTATGAGTGATGAGTTTTTGGCATGCATATTTGGCATGCAGACATCAATCACCACATAAATACAGGTATATTTTATATAAATGGCATGTTAAATTTAAGTTATATTTATAAATTTAATTTCTAAGCTAACAATTAATTTATAAAAAATTTAAAATAATATGTCCTTTTTATGTCCCAAGAGGTGATGGTTCCTTTGTCATCACAACTGGAATTTAAAGCATTTGATTTGTCACAACTATTGTTTTCATATTTCAATCTAGTTGTTAGGTTATCCATGACTACATCTACCTTTAATAGGATGACACCATTTACATATATAGAGGTAAAAATTGTTTACACATATGTTTTGCTCTTTGCATTTTTTATGACTGCAATTATTTACATATACATGTCTATGAGTGATGTGGGATATGTATTCTCTACTTTTGTGTCTCTTTATTATACCTACATGGGTGATGTACCTCCCAATATTTTTTGGCTAGATGGAGCCTAACCTCCCCTAGCCCTAGCAATATCATTAAGAGTCTTCACCTGAGACTCTAAACCAGCCACATTTTCCTTTAGGCCAACTATCTCTCTCTTATTATGAGTGAACTCCACATATGTATGATAATTAGGGAAAAACATATGTATTCTTAATTATTCACACATGGATAACTGCATCCACTAAAATATTATCTAGGCTCAAATAATCCTCACCTAAAAAATCTTAACCAAAATTTATTTGATCATGCTCTACCACTAAGTGATTCACTCTAAAACCATATAACAAGAGACGACATTAGATCTCCAGTCACATAAATAAATAATAACTAAGTAATAAATTAAAAATTAACATAGAAAGTAACTAAAATTAAACCAACTCACTACTTTATTTGGGTAACTTCATGTTAGTCTAGGTATTATTCCTAATTGAAACTCATCTTAGCATTCTCCTCATATCTTGTTGGTTCCTCTCTAGCAAGTGTATGCTCACCCTTGTCTCCCCCTAGAATTCATCTCCTCACCCTCTATCCTATGCTTGTTTCTACATCTAAGTATATACATATTATGGTGGTGTTTTTACTTAATGTTGGCATCCTACCATAATTATAACCTAGACACAAGATATTTTTCTAAATGTACTCCTCCAATTAGTACTCTCCCAATTTTGCCTGTGATGGTAGTAGAGTGTCCACCTTATTCAAAAACTATCCTAAAATACCCTAATATAGTATAGCTACTAAATATATCATTTTTAGTGTGTCCACCACTCATGTGAAGTCTCTTAATGGTGGCATACCTATCCAACTAGAATCCCTAATGGCCCCCACTATCCTGATCTCTAACCCTCACTAGTAAGGATTCATGTGCTCGTACACCTATTTCATGATGAGTGTAAGGGTCATATACTCATACACCAAAATATTACACCTAATTAACAACCTTACCTCTATCACAATCCTCTATCAAGGCCAAAACCCTACGTTTAGCCGACAAGCCTAGTATCCTAATCACAACCTTGAAAGTGATAGTCCACTCTCAAGGGACTTGTGGGAAAATTAAACTATTTTACATGACAAATCCTAGTTGGTGAATAGGTCAAGACAAGGAATCTAATTGATGGGACAAAAATCCCCACCTACACAATCTAGAGTATCCCTATTATAGAGAGTATGGCCAAATCATTAGTCATTAATATCTCTATAATCCTAGGAAGCCAATCATACTTCATCACTCTACTCCATCAAATGTAGGTCCACATTTTTAAAACACAATTTAAAATATCCCTAAATACTCTAAGTTAATCTTGAAAATTCATCCAAAATGAATTAGTTACGACGGTCCAGACCTAAGTCAAACCCCCATTTTTAGAAAAGTAATAAATCAACAACCAATATAGTCCAACATGTAATATAACATAAATTGAAGATATTGACCTGAGTATATTTATATTTATCAATTTGAAAAAAAGGAAAATAGTATATTATATATTCCCTTTCACAGTTTTAATCCTCTAATTTTGGTTTTTATACAAGGCTGCTGCTCTAACACTTCAATAGATGGCTTATAATTTTAGATCTAAGTGTATTTTCACATGCATACTTTTCTTCTTCTTTCTTATAATGTGGCATTGAATTCATGTACTTATATAGATATATATTTTTTATGTACAAGTGCTTCTATTGATTGTTTTGGTTTCCATATATAAGATTTGATGTACTTTATATAAAACTAAGTGAGACCTTGTTTACATGAATAGTTTATGGTTGGTACTGACACTCCTCCCTCTCTATGAGCTAAGAAAGGCATAGGCATTATATATGCAATGTCATCTGCATAAGAACTGACAGAGGTATATATTGGTTCTTGTAATTTTGAATTGTAAAAATAGACTTGTTTTAATAATTTTAGTACATGTTTACTTGGGACAAATATACCTTATGTTTATGTATTGTGTGTTAGGTTGTGGAGCTAAAAGCTTCACTGATGCAAATGGAGGAGGTTGCTGAGTGTCACAATAACCGACGTCGGTCTGATCAACCAACGTCGGTCATATTTAGTGTACAATACAACCGGCATCGATCAGACAGGAATCGACGTCGGCCATCTCCAGATAGACAGAGACCGATGTCAGTCATTTGTGTGTTCCAGAACTGGTCTAATTTTAGACAGATAGTTTGTTTGCATGTAAAGACTAATTTTAGTCTTGAGTCTACGTTTATAATTATTGTAATTGGGAAGTCTAATTATTGTTTGTATGGGATCTATTTAAGAGACCCATGGGGTTGCATTGTAATCAAGGATCAAAGGACAAGGAAGAGATCCTTCAGAGTGTAAGACCAGTTGATCTGCAGGTAGCAAGATCAGGGAGATCTATATGGTAAGTAAGATCAGTTAGATCTGCGGGTGTGTGTGTGCAAGGTCAGTTAGATCTACGGGGTATCAAGATCAAGGAGATCTGCAACACAACAAGGAGCAAGATGAAGGAGATCTACTTGGAGTACTTGGTGGACTGGAAGTAGGCAATAACAGTTGAGTTGATTGTCACTTACTGGTGGAGGGAACAACTCTATGTTTGAGTTGTGGTTGTAATTGGTTGAGAGAGAGAGATTTTGAGGGAGAATTACTGTACACCCAAGAGGTGTGGGAAGAGTGTGATTTCTTCATTGTATTTCCTTCTGGAAGAGTGTTAATACAAGATTGTATTGTCTCTCATATTTTGTGTTGTTTCTGAATTCTAGTTACATATTACTTATGGTTTAATTATGTGTTTAGTTTCTTATACAAAGGTAATCAAGTGTGCTCTAAGGAGTAAGATCCTGACAATTGGTATCAGAGCTACAGGTTCATCAGATCTTGGTTCACTAACACCTTGGTTTCAAATTGTGTTAAGTGTTTATTGATTACAGGTTACTCATAGGGGTTTCTGTTTGAGTGGGAGTAAAGCAATGGCAGAAGAAAGTAAACTAAGAATGGAGAAATTCAATGGCAAGAATTATCAATTATGGAATTGTGGAAAGAAAGGGCATGTAAAGAAAGATTGTTGGTTGGTAGAAGATCAGCATGAAGGAAATAAAGAAGCAAATGATGCAGGTATTGTTGCATGGGATGCTCTTATATGTTCCTTGGATAAAGTAGAATCTTGGGTTTTAGATTATGATGCCTCTTTCCATGCAACCCCAAATAGAGTATTTTTCCATGATTATGTCCATGGAGACTTTGGAAAGATTTATTTAGGGGTTGGTGAGCCTTGTCAAATTGTTGGCAAAGGGGAAGTGCGGCTGAAATTGTAGACGGGAAACACATGGGTGTTGAAGGATGTCATGCATGTCTCAGTCTTGAAGAGGAGTCTAATTTCTGTAGGAAAGTTGGGTGATGAGGGTTGTATAGTTACTCTCACAGTGGAATCTTGGAAAGTTTCTAAGGGTGCACTTGAATTAGTAAGAGGTAAGAAAGTAGGTACACTTTATCTATCTACTTGTATTACTGATTCTCCTTCTGTTTTATCTACTTCAGATGTAGATGCAAAGATGTGGCTCTGTAGGCTTGGTCACATAAGTGAGAAGGGAATGGATGTTCTTAAGTCAAATGGTAAGAGTTCAAATTTGAAAAGCATAGATCGAGATGTCTGTAAGCATTGTATGTTTGGGAAACAGGTGAAAGTGAGGTTTCTCACAACTGGGTCACCAAAGAAGAAGCACAAGTTGGAGCTTGTTCATGCAGATGTGTGGGGATCAGCTCAGGGAGCTTCTATTGGAGGATCATAGTGTTATGTTTCTGATGATGCTACAAGAAAGGATTGGGTTTATTGCATAAAAAGGAAATCTGATGTTTTTGACACATTGAAGAACTAGAAAGCCTTGGTTTTCAAGGAGAAGATGATGGACAGAGATCAGCTCAAGAGGCTAAATAATTTTGAGTAGGGAAATTTGGACAAGGTTATGATCCAAAGTGAGCTCGCGGGTAAAAATCATCACTCATAGGAAAACACAGTTACCAACGTCGATCAGGTGAGAACCGATGTCAAACAGGTAGGAACCGACGTCGGTCATGTGCAGACCGAAGTCAGTGATGTCAAGCAGGTGAAAATTGATGTTGGTTAGACAGGAACTGATGTTGGTCAGGTCAGTCACATGGAACTGATGTCAGTCGGATGCAGACTGAGAGATGACCGGGATCGGTCACTATTAGAACAAATTTTGGGTGGATAGCAAGTTGTCAAGGAGTCTCAAATGCCCATGTGGAGGTCTGAAAGGGTAAGTAAGCCTCAAATTCATTATTCCCCTTCTTTATACTACTTATTGCTCACTGATGGTTAAGAACCAGGAAGTTTTGAAGAGGCAATGCAGGTAGAATCCAAGAAACAGTGGGAGCATGCCATGAATGAGGAAATTGATTCCTTGGAAGAGAACCAAATGGGAGATTTAGTAGAGTTGCTAGCTGGGATGAAAGCAATGAAAGACGAATAGATTTATAGGTTAAAAAAAGGAGAGAATGGATAGGTGAGATAGAAGGGCAGGTTATATGGTCTTGAGCAAGCTGTAGGACAATGGTGTTTAAGGTTTGACAAGTGTATGCAAAGCATGGCTTTAGTCAATGTCAATGTGACCATTGTGTCTATTTTACTAGGTTGGATAATATTAGCTACATTATCCTTTTACTGTATGTGGATGATATGTTTGTTGCAGGTTCATACATGCAGGGAATTACTGAGCTAAAGGTAAAATTAGTTCAGAGGTTTGCCAGGAAGGATTTGGGAGCAGTAAAGAAAATCCTTGGCATGAGTATTTCTAGAGACAGGGAAAGTCACAGGTTGATTTTGTCTCCAGAGGATTATGTGAATAAGGTAGTGGAGAGGTTCAATATGTAGGATGCAGAACCGGTTAGCACACCTATGGTTGGATAGTTCATAGAACAGTGTCCTAAATCACATGATGAGGTTGAGTACATGAGTACTAGACCTGATATTGCCCAAGTAGTGGGAGTTGTTAGCAAGTTTATGGCCAATCCAGGAAAGGAGCACTGGAAAGCAGTTCAGTGGATTCTCAGGTATCTAAGAGGGACCAGCAGTAGGTATTCATGTTATGCAGGGTCAAGCACTTCTCTACATGGGTATGTAGATTTGGATATGGAAGGTTACTTGGATGATAGGAGAAGCACCACAGGAGATGTGTTCACTGTTGTTGGAATGGTGGTTAGCTGGATATCAGAGTTGCAAAAGGTTGTTGCAGTCACAATGGCTAGTAAGGAAATGATATGGATGCCACGGTTCATGGAAGAGTTGGGAAAGGAGCAAGAGAGTTGTAGATTATATAGTGATAGTCAAAGAGCAATTTATTTTTCAAAGGATTCAGCCTTTCATTCAAGAACCAAAAATATACAGCTTAGGTACCACTTCATTAGACAGGTATTGGAGGATGGTGAGTTGAAGCTAGAATGGATCCATAAAAATAAGAACCCTGTAGATATGTTAACAAAGCTGGGAACAAAGGAGAAGTTGAATCTTCGTTCAACTTCTGTTGGTCTTCAAGATTGAACTTGAAGAGGGATACAAGCCAAGAAACAAAATTAGAGGATATATAGGTACAGATACAGGTGCAACTATTTATCTCTAAGTGGGAGATTGTTAGGTTGTGGAGCTAAAAGCTTCACTGATGCAAATGGAGGAGGTTGCTGAGTGTCATAGTAACCGACGTCAGTTTGATCAACTGACATTGGTCATATTCAGTGTACAGGACAACCGGCATTGATTAGGCATCGGCTGACATTGGTCAGATAGGAACTGACGTCGATCATCTCTAGACAGACAAAGATTGATGTCGGTCATCTGTGCATTCCAAAATTGGACTAATTTTAGATGAAAAGTTTATTTTCATGTAAAGACTAATTTGAGTCTTGAGTTTGCGTTTCTAATTATTGTAATTGGGAATTCTAATTATTGTTTGTATGGGATCTATTTAAGAGACCTATGGGGCTGTAATGTAATCAAGGATCAAAGGACAAGGAAGAGATCCTTCAGAGTGTAAGATTAGTTGATCTACAGGTAGTAAGATCAGGGAGATCTACATGGTAAGTAAGATCAGTTAGATCTGTGGGTGTGTGTGTGCAAGGTCAGTTAGATCTGTAGGGTAGCAAGATCAAGGAGATCTGTAACACAACAAGGAGCAAGATCAAGGAGATCTACTTGGAGTACTTGGAGTACTTGGTGGACTGGAAGTAGGCAACAACAGTTGAGTTGATTGTCACTTATTGGTGGAGGGAACAACTCTGTGTTTGAGTTGTGGTTGTAATTGGTTGAGAGAGAGATCTTTTGAGGGAGAATTATTGTACGCCCAAGAGGTGTGGGAAGAGTGTGATTTCTTCATTGTATTTCCTTCTGGAAGAGTGTTAATACAAGATTGTATTATCTCTCATATTCTATGTTGTTTCTGAATTCTAGTTACATATTACATATCACAGACCAATCTATGTATTATTGACATTGGATATGTATGTGCCTATATTGTATGCCTATCATGACTTGATCTATCTAATTTATATTCAATTTTAATTTCATTGTGTGGTATTATATAGTGTTGTTTTGATCTTCCAAATTATTATCTATATCAGATCTCATATTTAATGTTGTACATGCACAAATGAAGATTAAAGAATTATTCTTTTTAATGCTATAAATCTCAAATCTTACATATTTTTTAAATTAAATTTTTTAAATTTCATTGTGTGTAGTGAAAATTACTAATGAAACTCTTATCACTTAGGCTTACTGGCATTCTCTTTGTACTTTTTTCTTGTACACTTTTGATGTAGAGCTTTTTCAATAGCTTGCAAGTGTTTAAGATCTTGATCAAAAGTATTTTTATTTAATATTGTGTATTCACTTATTTGATACCTCAAGACTCCTTGTCCTACTCATACAACACAATTCCATCTTTGAACCCCTCTCTCTTTTATCTTTTCTTATATTTCTCTCTTTAGCATTTGTCTTATCTTATAGCCCTATTTTAGGGAAAAAATCATGTTCTATTCTGTAAAAATACTCTTCAAGGAAAATTAATTGGGTTTTTGACAACCATTTTCCATGCCATTACCTCACACAAAATATTGGGTTAGGTTCCTTTGCAAAATCTTGTACCTCTAGGCTTACTTGACACTCCAATTAGCCCTCCAAATGCACAAAGCTCCAAGGTTTGACCATTCTAGAGACACTTTCACCAAACCAAAACTATATTTGGCCACCCTTTTGGCCAATTCTAATTTTTAATCAATTTTGGTCCTCAAATCATCACCTAAGTTCAAATTTCTCCTTTAACCTCTTTTTCACTCCTAAACATTCCATAGTTTCCTATTTAATGGCCTCCCATGATATTTTTGTAATTGAATATTCATTGCAAGTATCAAATTTAAATAGTGCAATATCTTCCTATGTATTTAAAACTCTTCAAAAAACCATTGATCTAAATTTTTTATAGGATATCATCAAAACCAAGTTCCAGTGACTACCACTGATCCAATGGGATAGTCAATGTTTTCTCCATCTGTAACTGGTGAAGTCAATTTATTCTTTCTCTCTACACACTGATACAAATAGTAATCAGTGCCTTCTTCATTATCTTCATCTAAAATAACTATAAAAACATGACCTATACATCACAAAAAATCATTTTTAGCAACAATATAAATATATATAAATAATAAGAATAAATTGTACATAATGAAAAAAATTCTACCTGGCTGCACTAGATTAGATACATGATCATAGTCATTTGATTATGTCATATATATAAGTTGTAATTTTATTGGAACTTGATATGTGTTGATTGGAATTATAGGTTTATAACTTGAATCATCCACCCACATCACAAAAACATGACCTATACATCACAAAAAATCATTTTTAGCAACAATATAAATATATATAAATAATAAGAATAAATTGTACATAATGAAAAAAATTCTACCTGGCTGCACTAGATTAGATACATGATCATAGTCATTTGATTATGTCATATATATAAGTTGTAATTTTATTGTAACTTGATATGTGTTGATTGGAATTATAGGTTTATAACTTGAATCATCCACCCACTCTTGTGACTCACACTCATTCCAAATAGAGTCCACACATGCGTAGCAGGAACATGCCAAGTGTCTTGTATGAATAGTACAAGAACTTGAATTTGAGCTATGAAATGAGTGGAGGTCACTTGAACCTAATAAAGCCATACAATCTTCATTATTTTCCAAGTGTTCTTCCTCTATTAACTAGAAATGTCTATGATTAGTAGAATTTGGTTGAGCACCATGACACATGGTCTCATTACACCATTCAACCATAATTTTTACATCTATCAAATGAACACCCTCTTCAAATTTTAAATCCTCCCTTAAAATAGCTCTTTTTATACATGCTCTAGCACCATCATGTTCCCCTTTTCCATGGCTAGCCTAGATGAAACTCTAAATGTGTTCCACACCTATGGTAATGTGCATCCTACTCAAGCAATAAAACATCCATGTATTTTTGAATTGTGATGTGCAATTGTCTGACCAAATGTAATGTTGATTGAAAGTAATGTTCCTCTGACTCAGTTCTTCATAGAACTTCTAAAAATAACCTTTCACATACTTTTAACAATGTGATTTGTCATCATTGATATAGAAATGGTACTCTCTTAATATTTTCCATTGTTGCTCTGTACTATCAAGTGCATGCAAGAATGCTATATGCATGAATATGGAAACTTGTGATGAGATATAATACTATGATTAAACTTCCATTTGGGGTTTGAATGTGTAAATATCTAAAAAATCAACTATTGAAATAATGGAACCAAGTGGGAATGTATCCTTGCATATCTTGAAATGTTCATCCAACCATCTAGCCCTATGTGTGTGCCTTGCATAGTCATAAATAATCTTCTCCTTGAATTTGACCAAAAATTCTGAAATAGGTATCTTTTTTGTAACAAACTCACACCTTTTAGATTCTTTGCCATATTTTACTTGATAATTCATTGATTTATATTTGCTTAAACCAACTAATTCCTGTCTAATTGCACTTATAATCTCCTCATGGATACATTTTCTAAATTTGGCAATCCACCACAAATTGTGCAATTTTCATTTAAACATGATTTGTTGTAAAATAATTGGCCATCTAGTCTTTTGAAATATATAGTTGGAATAAATTCCCTGGCTAATTTTGGTGGCAATTCAATGTCACACTCTTACAAAAATTTATTATGAAAATTACAATGAATATATTGAAAAACATCATAGTGCATTGAAAATCCAACATGTTGCCTACAATAACAAGTGGTGCATGTGTGATTTATTTTAAAATAAAAAGGTTTTTCCATTTCACAATATCTTTGACAAATAAAAATTTGTGGATGTTTTTCTAAAAATTTAAAGTATAATTGTGTTTGAGTCATATCTAATAAATGTTCTGGATGTGGTTCATGATTATGAGAACCAACTCTTCTTTTCACAACATCTTTTGCATTGGGTAAAACTCTTGTATTGTCTTTCCAAAATTGAGCAAGTAATTCTTTGAGAGTATGGGCTATAGCCTTGTCCTTTCGTGGAAGTCTACCAAAGAATGCCTAGAGCTCATTGGTACTAGGTTCATTAAGTCTTTCACATCTTTCAATTGATTTCATTAATGTTTTTCTATTTATATCAAGTGTTCAGCTTATTTTTGAAATCAATCATTTTTTATTTGTTTCAAAACTTACTGCACAAGTTATCATTATACATCAGGCAACCTTACAATATTTATTGAATGATCTCAGGCCTACAATATGATATACATCATGTATATTTTCAACAATTTCATCATTTTCATCATCCATGTTAGATGTTGTTAGTCCTAATGTGTATGTGTGTGTGTGTGTGTGTGTGTTTTATTTTAATAAATTTTATCAATGAAACAAATAATTGACGTCTTTAACTATCATACTCTAAATTATGAAAGAAAACATCTCAAATTTGTTGAGATATTCTTATTAAATAGTGATCAAATTTTTTGTTATGCATTGGTTTTAAAATATTTTCATCGAATTTAATTAAGTACTTATCTTTTCTACCCACAATTATTGGAGGTGTTGGTAATAGTGGAATTTGCTGAGAGGGTGTTTCAAAACCATTATTACTTTCATTGTTTGGAGTTGGGATGACATTAAATTCTTCATTGTTAATTTCTTCATTATATGTTTCCATGTCATTATTTGTTTCCATCAAATTTTCTTCATTTATAGGGGGTGAAGCATCATACATAGAGTCATCATCAACAAAATCAAAAACTTTGAACTTTAAATGTGAACTTCTAACATTAACTAATTCATTATTTTCAATTTCATTATTATTCATTTCATTACGGTCAATTTATTTATTATTTATTTCATTATGGTCAATTTTAACATTATTCAATTTATTATAGTAAATTTCATCATTGCTTAATTCATTATCATTAATTGGATCATTATCTATGGCATTTGGTTCATCAAGATTAGGGTTTGCACATTGTTTACCACAATTTTTTTGCATTAGTAGCTAGTGTTTCTCTTTGAAATATTCTAATTCCTCTAGTTTTTTTAATTTAAAAACTTCTTCTTCCTCTTTAAACATGATTTGGAACCCATCATAAGGGATAATTTACAACTTTTCAAAGGTGGGGTAAAGTACACATGTATGCATATCTCATAGAAGTACATGTAGAGAATGTTTGTACAAATAAAAGTCTTGATGTGGGATAAAAATAGTCATTGATAAGTGAGCTTATCACTAAAATAATAATAACACAATCGTGTTATGTTTTATATAAGGTCTCAACACATCCAACCCATCAAGAAATTGATATCGACAATAACATGATCACGTTATTGAATAGCCTGATCGTGTTATTGTCAATATAAGTTATGGGGTTGGAAATTGGTAATGAGGACTGAGTATTAATTATGTTAATAATAATGTGATATTTTTATTAAATAACATGATCATGTTATGATTAATGTAGATAAGGGATTATAGATTAGGGATTAAGGAAAATTAGTGCATAGGGTTTATGGATTAGGGATTAGGGATTATAATTTATTTTTTAGGAATTGGGAATTATAATTAAGGTCGAAAGTGAAGGTGCACAGTTACTGGGACCTTTCCCCTATAATGGGTTGGATTTATGGATACCTACATCACTCCATGTATTAAAGCCCATGATTTTGAATTGACATTGTGATGGAATGGAAATGACTCCCCATAAATTAAAACAATGTGTGCATTTAATAAAGTAGTAGGTAGCATGTTTTTATGGCATAAGTGGCATGAAAATATTTTTGGGCATGTTTCCAAAAGTGAATTAAATTCCATATCACTTAAGGTTTAAATTTATTAAGTGGCTAGCCAATATGTTTCCCAAAGTGCATTAAATTCCATAATATTACTTCTTAAGTCATTTTTTTCTTCTCCTAATACTTGGAGAAAAACTCTCTGAGCATATTGAAGCCCTAAAAAATAAAAATAATAAGTCATTAATAATAAAATGTGTTTTTGGGTTGCCATTATACCATAGATGTCATCATATAGATTGAGTGAATTAGTCCAATGGGGCAATTAGTCATGTGATTTAGGCCAAACTAAGCCCTGTGAACGTAACTCTTAGTCTATAAATGATGTTAATCTAGACTAAAATTATTGGTTCAAGGTTTAAAGAGTTTATATTTATGGTTTAGAGTTTAGGGATTAAAAACCTTAAGGATTAGGGCTTATGGTATAGGTTTTAGGGTATATTTATACAATTATGTAAGTAATTGGGGTAAATTTGGGAGCCTTGAACCTATGTATATGATTTAAAAATGTGAATTTGGTATCAATTATCCCTCACATCATCGCATATTGAGCTAATGAAGACAATTATGGTAATGATTGATGCAATTTTAACCAAGTTCATCCCTGTGAACCTAATTCTTACTATATATGTAAATGATGTTAATTGGGGCAAAAATTATTGGTTTAGGGTTTAGGGTCTATAATTTAAAGGGTTTGGGTTTTAGGGATTATGGCTTAGGGTTTTTAATGTAAATGGTATAGGGTTTGGGGTTAAAGTTAAAAAGTATAGGTACTTTAAAGTTCAAGATATTAGATATAGGGTCCAATCACTAAGGTAATTGAAGAACATTTGAGCTACTTATGACACATATTTCTGACTTCATTACCTTCATGTTTGCATAAATCTAATAAAAGTAGGGTTAATTATGCCATATACATATTGAATACATGTTATACAATTGATTGAACCATAAATTTGGTTTAGGGGCTGAATTTTACACAGATCACGTAGGGAATTATATAAATTGACTAATTAGATCAATTCATGATAGAAGATCGATCTTTTGATTTTGCCCCAAATCATACCTTGCTATTAAAGACCTTCAAATTGGCCTCAAATAACTCCTCGATTAAAAGAATCAACTAGCTCTCCTCCTCTTTGGTTAATTAGGTTGAAGGGGCTCAAAATATCCCTAATTTACTAAATAGATGCATATCTAGATTGATATTCCAAAGGATTTAACCATAGTTTTAAAAAGTGCATAAATCACGACATCTCATGATAAAATCAGTTATATCATAAGGCATGTATGTTTTTGGCATGTAGTGGTAATTAGGGCATAGTGAGCTTACAATTTAAATGTTTTAGGGATCATTAGGGATTAGGGTATATGGTTTGGGTTTAAGGACCTATATATTAATGTCTAATCACTAGATATTCCATGTGTTCAAACTAGATTCTTACTATAAAGGATATTAATTGGGACTAAATTGAAGTTGGTAAATACCTAGAAAGTAAATGGTTTACAATTTAGGGTATAGTGTGGTGTCACCAAAATTTCACACTTCAAATTTTGAGGTTACCCCTATTGAAATTCTTGTATTATTATCTCATGTGAGTTAGTTGTACTTGTTGACCTAGCCCCTTGAATAAAGAACTTGGGTTTTATTAGTTGTATTTTTTTATTGATTATTTTCCCCAGTTGTTCCTAGTGCTCTAGAGGATTCAAAAAAAATCTTGAAGCCACCACTAAAATCCATTTTGCTCATCCCCTTCATTAGGTCAAAAAAACTTAGGTGCCTTAGCTCATTTACAATGCAAATTAAGTTCTTTAAATTGCTTTACTTTATTGAGGAGGAGCAAAGTTGTCCTAAAAACCAGATCTACTCTTCTTAGTTCAAACTAGGTTTCTCAAGTTACTTTACTACATTGCCAAAATAAGCTTAGTAATCTCACAACCCGATGACCATGGAAAAGACCAAATTGGGTTTATAAGAGCACTTTAATTCAAAAGCTAAGCTAAGTAAAGTAATTCAAAAAACCCAATTAAAAATGGAAAGGGATGATGTGGCTTTGCCACACTTATCATTAATATGTTAGTATTTTTATTTATATTGGAAAATTCCACCTCATTCCTACCTAGTAGCGAAGTCATCTAACTAAGTAATCGCACCTACAAACCTCAAGTCGTGCCATTCGAACCTCTACATCACTTTCAAGTAATTTATTTTTGACCCATTTACATTTAAGGTAAGTAAATCATCTCTAGGTGATTTTTAGAGCATTTTCGTTTGCTTCTTTCTTGGTGTTTTATCTTTGCATCATTTCTTCATACTGTCATGATTATCTCTCTACTAGGTTTGATTTGTTTTGGTTTCTCTTTTATTTTCTTAGCATAAATGGGTGTTTTAAACCATGTAATTATACTTGAAATAATTTATCATGCTTTAAATTTGTTTAAAACCTCTAAGAAGTCAAACCCTTTGTACAAACCTTGTCCATGAAATTTTGTTGCCCATTTGAGTTTCCCATCCCTAATGACTTTGGGTTTTCAAGGCTAAGTAACTACCCACAAGAGACCCAAAGTCTTGACCCTGGATAAACCCATGAAACATTATCAAAGACCTACTACAGTTTTCCTTTCCTCATCACTTACTCGAGTTTCTCAACCTTCACTACTTTGGGTTTTTAATCCCCATTAACTACCCTAAAAAAACCTAAAACCCAAAGGTTTTAACTATTCAAACTTTCAAGCCTTTCTTACTTCAAGTCTTTGATCCTAAGTAACTGACCTAAGAAATCCTGACCCTCAAAGAAGCCTACCCATTCATGTTTTCCTCCCCTTCCTTCTTAATTTGGGATTTTAAGTCTAATTACCTTGATTAGGAAAACCTAAATTTATCTATGTAATCTAGGGTTTTGAGGTCCATTTACTCGAAAAGAAGTTGCTTACTTTTTCAAGACTTCTCATTACTCAAAATCTAAAACTTGTTTATACATACTACAAGAGTAATAAATTAACTCTTTTCTTAAAATTTTAAAACTAATTGGAGTAGTTAGTAAGTGTTTTTGAACACTTATAAAGGTTTTTTAGAGTTAAAAAAAATGATGTCTAGATCAGAAGAGTCAAGGAAATCAGAGGAAGAGATAGTTGAAGTAGAAGTGTAGGGGAAACTAATTAAAAAAGTTCCAAAATTGGTACTTGAAGAGGTTCTAGAACCAAGAAAAAAAGGAAAAGAAAAGGTCAAGAGAACTAATTCCTGTGAGCCCAAAATGAATTATGAATATAAGGGTTATCCCATTGAGTTAAGTATATCCTCAAAACTAACATAAATAAGTGATATAGACATGGGGCATGTGTCTGTGACTGAGCTTTTTGAACTATCAAAGGACATAGCTAAGACTCCACTCTTGCATTCCATGACCAATAGTGGAATCCTTCAATCTATAGCTTTCCCAAGCTCCACCCAACTTCCTGAGTTTGTTCTGACATGTGCCAAATATTATGACTCCCTAACTAAGAATGTAAGGGATGTTGTTGGGAATGTAGTTATAAGACTAGATGTTTAGTACCTCAATTACTATTTAAAGATTCCAATGTTCCCAAAATTGATTGATATAAATATGGAGAAATCCAGAAACCAATGGGAGTCTAAGTCATCAGAATGCATTAAGATAATGAATACTTACTACTTAAATAAAGTGAAACATGCTTCTAGGTTCCCTAGTAAGATAGTAATGTTGGATTTTGTTTAGGAAGTAGATGATATCATTCAATTACTATGAAGAATCAATGGTGAAAAGAATGCCAACTATTTCTTTCCATGGATGTATGCATACATTAGGACCATTGATGTGACTCAAAGTTATTCCAGAATTGATTGGGTGAGAATGATTAGTGATAATGTGGATCAATAGTTAAGGAATGTGTTGCAGACTTTTGATTTCAAGATGACTTCATATCTTGTATATACAACAGCTTCAAGTGGGATTTTAACAAGGCTAAGGACTAAGGGCACACTATCAACCATGCCCATATATGAATATTATCCTCAACTGGTCCTTGTATAATACTAAAAACATTACATTATAGTAAATGATGGTTTATTTTATGAACTTATTTGTAAATTAGATACAACCCTAAAACATAGAAGAGTGTCAAATGAAGCATGGGATGTAGTTTCACTATATGGTTATATTTTCATTCAATTTATTGATTTCACCTATCTCAGAATAGGAGGTTTATCAGGTTGACCTATCAAGATACCTAGATATCTTAGTGATAAGTGGATCCTCATGGAATTTTGCAAATAACTTATTGAACTACATGATTTATAGTGAAAGGCTCACAAAGATACCATCAATTTCCCCATTGTAATTTGTCACTACCATTGCCCTACTATTTATAAATCAAGGAATGTATAGAAGGAAATGTACCACCATTACACTCAAATACACTTTGACACTAGAGCCAATTTTGGTTGTAGAGGTGTTGCTCAGCATATGATTTCTCTTGAATACATGCATATCCCAGCACTTGAATATTTTTGGACTAATTGCAAGGATGAGTTTGAAGTAATAAGGAGGGAGATAGAAAGTTAACTGTAGAATAGATTCATGAATTTTATTTATAGTCTATTCCCAAATATATGGAATATGATGGTGTTATTATGAGTGATCTCTTTCATGCAGCAGGAGGACATAGTCTCTTGCTTCCATTAATTATTTTTGGGGATGATCATGATAAAATAATTTTTCAGAGAACTTCAAATATTTTGGGAATGAATTCTAATTAGATACTTGACAAATTATACTACATGAATTGATTGATAAGTGAATCCATGTAAGTGGGATAGAAAAGAAAAGAGATAACACAAGGAGAAAGTAGCCATGGTCCCATAAAGAATTTGAAGCTGAATAAAAATGTTGATGATAATTTTTCAATGGTAAAAGACAAGGAACTAGTCCAACCAATTGGTTACACTCCACCATTGGTCTCTTATACCTCCATGAATCCTAATATTCCCTCCATTCCCACTGCTCCTATCATAGATCCATCAACACTGATGCCACCTCTAAAGTTCTATGTCACTAAATATTCCAAGAAATCCACCCAAAATGAGGCAAGTCCTCCTCCTCTTCCATCTTCTTCACCTAATTCACCACCACCACCTCTTTTGGAAGAGAAACATACCATAGAAAGAGAACCCAAAGAAGTAACTACCTAAGAAACAACCTCATCTCAAGAGATACTACAAGAAAAATAAGTACATGAGCCTGACAAAGAAGCCCTAGGAGAATTATCATCTGAAAAGGTAATGGAGGATGAAAAAGACTCATATAAAGTAACAGAAGTTATTTTTGAAGACCCTAAGGAGAATATGGAGGCAAAAAAAAGACTAGAAGCTGAGAAGAAAAAAGAGTCAGAAAAGGTTGCTAAGAAAGAAAAAGAAATTGGGAAACAAGTAGTTGAAGCTAAGTTAGCAAAAGAAGTTCTAAAAGAAACTTTGGCACAATAAAATAATTTTCAAGAAATAATGATTGGAAATGACCAAAAACAAATGGTTTTTCTCTCAAACACTTCCATAGACACATATTTCTCATTTTGGTTAGCCATGTAGAACACCCAAGAAGCAAAAGAAGTGATAAATCTCGATGAGATAGATTTACAATTGCTAAAGAGTCTAGATAAGAGAGGTAATAATTCTAAGCCTGCCAAATTTACTTCCAAATTGATAATTGAATATTTTGGTTAGAAGTTTGTAGAGATAGCAATCCCTCCATAAGGAGCAAGAAAAGAATAAGCTATTATTGAAAATTTGGCAATCACAAAGGTATCTCACAAGGAAGTTACCATATAAGGTCTTAAGTAAGATATATAGACTTTGATAAATACCCTCTTCTTGAAGCTTGATGAGGAGAAATTTTCCAAGTCTAAATTGAAGGAGCAAAAGGATAAATTGTGTGAAATAATTGCTAAATTGGCAAAATCTGCTCCTTAAGAGGTATTAGTTCTAGAAGTTGTGATTTCTCAACAAATGATTACTGAAGTAGAGGAGACTTGAGATAAGGCAAGAGATATAGATAAATGGATGGATAAAATGAAGCAAAAATCCCAGAGATCCTTCCTAAACATCTTAGATGCTCATGCTAATATTTTGAATAAGATAGCAAAAGTAAAGGCAACAAGGGTGGAGTTGGAAAATGAAAATGGCATCTCCAAGATTCAACATGAAAGTCTGTAGGTAGTGGTTAATTTAGATGAGAAAATTTTGATTGAGGAATACATTTCCCCTTCTACAAATAAGTCAAAACAAGAAGAATTTCTCCTATCTTTTTGCTTAAGTATTCTGCCAGACATGGGAAAGGAGATGAAGAAATTAGAAGAAGATGCATGAAGTGCAAAGATAAATCTTGAAGACTCCCTTTTTGGTCTCATTAGTATTTGATCTATTAATATTCCAAGAACAACTAAGCAGTTAAGCAAGCAATTCAAGAAATAGATGGATAAGGCCATAACCCCTTTTACATCCAAGTCCATCAAAGAGTTGATCAAGTGTTAAGAAGAGATAAAATGAATTGGCCTAAGACTTGAGAAAATTAAAGCTCATTGTAGGAGAATTGAAAGAGATATTTTAAGAGTGGAAATAGAAAAATAGTCAATTGCTAAATCTGATGATGCATAAATCTAATTGATGATATCCCAACACATCAAGTACAAGGAAAAATGCAAACGTCAAGTCCATAAAGTGGATTAATTTTACCCAAGTCTAGAACTTATCTCCTTTGATATTTTCTATTTTCTCTTCATGTATACACTATAAGTAATCTTGTTTCAAATGATTACTTTGTAAAAGTAAAATCATTGAATGATATACTTGTGAAGGAAAATTACTTTGTAAAATTGTGGAACTCAAGTAATTTGGCTAGATGCCATTATTTAAAGTTATTTTTTAAAATTAGTTTACTAGGGATACTTTTACATAACATGCAAGGAATTAGTGTTTGATTCAAATAGGGAGACTAAACATCACCACTTGTTAATTATTATATTCCATAGAAGAGAAATTTAAGGAAGACGTTTCTCAACATCTTTCAGTTTTCTACGTGACACATGGAGATTGGAAAATTTAAGTCCTATTTGTTTTAGATATCTATTTTTGTATAAAAATAGTTATTGGCCTATGTGCCAAAGGATGATAATTTTACAAGCAAGAAAATTGTTGCAATTGTATAAGAAGTTTTAGAAATCTAGAACTTTGTTTTGAGATAATCAGATTATTTTGTATGAACTGTTGCTTAAAGTGAATAGGAAACGTGATTGATTTCTGGAGAACTTTGTGTCTATGGGAATATATTTATGTGTTCAAAGAAGGTGTAATGGTAAACTTTGTGCTACATATTTTACATAAATAAAACTCATCATTTTCTTAGTCATTTTGTTGAAGAGATTGTCATAATTATATGTTTATCTATTTTTCATGCATACATTAAACTTTGAAAACTATTTATCGTGAAGTTCATGTTTTATATTCCTTTTCTTCCTAAATCATCTATTCATTTTATTTATCCCAAAACTAACTAAGATTATGATCAAATTTTCAAAACTAATTGCTTACTTGTTGCAAAATGCCTTTATTATGGCTTATGAATGAAGTGATTAAAGTAATACCACCAATCAAAAAAAATGTGCATAATTTGTATATTTAGTGAATAAATATAAGCTATGATTTATTATGAATAGATATACATAAAATCACAAGAGCTTCATCATTTAAATGAAGGGAAACTAATCTCATGACTGCCTAGGTAATTTTGGTTTCATGCAAAATATCTAGCCAACAATTTTTGGTGACTCCGCTGGGGAACACTGTAAGTTTAACTCCCAAAATAAATTTCTACCTCCTCAATATTTCACAAAATACTATATTTCACAAAATATAATCAAAATTTCAAATGTTGATCAAAAGCGTTGCATGTCTAGGATGATGCATCTACTTAGTTGAGTTTAATTTCTCTTATTCTAAGTAAACATACTTTTTTAATCAGTTAACTAAATTTTTAAGAACTCTTAGTTTCATGCCCAGGTCACTTCTAGTTTACTTTTCTAAGTCTGTTGCATGATAAGTAAACCCTAATCTAAGTCTTGCATAATACTCAAGAGAACTCTTACATTTAAAAACTTACAAATCACCCATTTACTAGAGCAAGGAGAGCATAGGTTTAGGTAGTTAAACTCTTTGAACTACAAGAGCATTTTAATTTTAATTTTCCTATTTAGGATAGAACTAGAAGATTTAGTCTTTCACCTGTTAGATAAGCAACTTCTCCAATACATCATATTTAACATAATTCCTCTGGGATAATCCATAGTTTTTTGCTCTTAGAAGAATGGAATTACCACATCTTGTCCCATGGGGACTAGCTATTTATCCTGTGAATTTAACTCCTCCTCTGCATGACTTTCCTAAAGGATCAAGAAAGAATTTTCCTAAATTTACTAGTGATGGCAAGCAAAACCCAAATGAACACTTGGTTACTTTCCTTGTAGCATGTGTAGTAATCAGAGTAGAACATGAAGATGTCTATATTAGACTCTTTATAGAGGACCTACATGACTTAGCTATAGAATGGTTTTATGATCTAGATATGGGTACTATAACCAATTGGGCTAATATACTTGAATAGTTTGAGAAAAGATTCAAAGATGCTAAGGATGCACATATATTACTTACATAATTGACTCAACTTAAGAAGGAACTGCATAAACACATGCATGATTTTATTTCTAGATGCAATAGATTACTTTATAAGATTCCTCAAGCTGTATTACTTACTATAGATAATCAAAAGTGTTTCTTCATTAATGCCCAGCTTCCTAAAGTTAGTTACCAACTGTGAAGAGCATGACCAGTTGATTTAGTAGTAGCCCAAAATCTTGTTATGGAGGTTGAAGATGATTTGATAATGGCTGGTAAGATCAAGAACATAGTCTCTAAAGGAGAATATTCTACTCCAACCACATCCTAGACTATAGATCCCTTATTGAAAAAATTGGCTAATGACTTGCTTCAAGTCATAATACAAATTGATCAAGGTAGTCATGCTACTCCTACCAGGAATGTTTCCACATGAAATTTCAATAATAAAAATAGGAATTGTATTGCTAGTCTTCAGTAAAGATTAGTAATTGAAGAGGCTACCAAAAATCATGTTGAGATAAGTGAAGAGGATTCAATAGATGATGGTATTAAACAAAGCATTAATGAGGAAGATGATTTTATGGATCCTACTGGGGACTCCAACTGTTACCTAGAATATGAATCAGAAAGTAACTATGAATAAATGCTTCATGAAGATCATAGTCAATCTTATGCAGTATTTACAAGATCTCAGACTCAACAAGCTAGTGAGAAGTCATAAAAAGAACCAAAAAAAGGAAAGGAACACTCTAGTTCTGATGTGAGTATTCTTCAAAAAGGTAGTCTTCTACCTTATTTTTTCAATCCTAAATAAAAATATGCTCCCTCTACTTCTCAAACTTATAATCCAATTTCTCATAAAACTAAAGTTAATTCCATATTTCCTACACCTATTCCTTCCTTTGACATAATTAATTATGTAAAGAAAACAAAAATTTAGATGTCAGAAGTTAAATATTTAAGGTCTTACCTAGATTAGCTGAATAGGCTAGTCAAGTATGTTCAAATCAAGGGATCAATTAATGCACCAAATTATTCAAAAGGTATTTTAATTATTCTTAAACTAACCTATTTTCAAAATAACTCTATATTTGATTCATCTGCATCCACTTCCATATCTGAAAGGATAGAGCCTTTTTATGTGTCCCTCCTAATCAATGGGTATAAGTTAAGTAATTGTATTTTAGATTTGGGAGCCTTTGATAATGTTATGCCAACTAAAGTAGATAATTCCCTTAGCCTTACCCTAACTAAGTCCATAGGAAAATGTTACTCAATGGAAAGATAAGTCCTTTTGATCAGACAAATTAAAGATGCTCTAACTTTCTTAGCAGCTTTCTTAGACAAAAGACTTAAAATGACAATCCTAGTAGCAGACATTCCTATTTCATACAGAATGTTGCTAAGCAATTTTTTTTGTAAAGATCTAGAAGGATAAGTGAAGATGGACTGGTCATCTGCACACATCCCAATCAAAGGGGTGAATCATAAGCTAGAACTTGGGAAGAAATCTAAATACACATTCTGTAAATCTGAAGGTCCAAGGTCATAGATTATTTTTGAAGAATCAGATCATGGAGTTTACTTCCTTGAAGTAGGAAAAGAAAATCAAAAATAAAAGGAAGAAGAAGAAGATAAAATATAGACACTAGAATTTGATGGTAGTTATAGCTTTCTTAGTTCAAGTACATGAGTAGTATTAATCTCACCTAATGGTGAAGTTTTTCCCTTTTCATACAAACTTATGTTTGAAAACACCAATAACATAGTTGAATATGAAGCATTCTTACTAGGACTTGAGAAATCAAAGGAGAGAGGAGTAAGACTCCTTAAATCAAAAGGAGATGTTGAATTAATAGTGAGATAGATTAGAGAGCAGCATTAGGTGAAAAAAGATAAGCTAAAATATTATCTTGATAGAGTTATGAGTGCCACACTTGACTTTTCTACTTTCTCAATCAACTGAGTTCCTCGAGATCAGAATTCTAGAGCTAACTCACTCACTATTACTGTATCTTTTCTTAGACCAAAACAATAACCAACAATCTTTAAATAAGGTAACTACAAAGTAGAAATGGTCTATCATCCAAAGGTCCCAGTTAACGTTAGGCAATGGCAAGTTTTTAACGATGATAAGTAGATAGTTGCCTTTTTTGAGAAGCAAGATAATTTTGAAGGATTGTACTTCAAAGGAAGTATCTCACATCCACGTGAAACAATAATAGGTATCACTAAATCTACACTTACCCATAGTCAAGATATAATTTAGCTAAAAGATAATAAAATTTCTAAAGGGTTAGTTTCTTTAGAAGAAATATTTGATAAACATGATCAATTTCTAAATAAAAAGAAAGAGTATGGTGATACTTATTCTCCAAAAGTAGAATAGATTAATCTAGTTAGTAGAGAAGAGCCCAAGATGGTCAACATTGGCAAGTATTGCTCATCAAAATAAAAGGAAGATTTCATTAAGCTTCTCAAAAAGTACATAGATGTGTTTGTCTGGTCTTACAAAAACCTCAAATCCTTCTATCCAGATGAAGTACAACACTATATCCCACTCTAGCTTGAGGCAAAGACTTTCAAGCAAAAGTTACATCACCATAATCCATCTATATTAGGTACTATTTATTCTAAGATTCAAAACCTTCTTGATGCAAAGATCATTTGTCTAATTCATCACTCAGAATGGATATCAAATATTATTCCATTAAGAAAAAAAATGAGGAAATATGCTTATGTGGTTATTTTTGGAATCTAAATAAAGCTTATCTAAAGGACAGTTATCCATTGCCTATCATGGATCACATTTTTCAAATAATTACAAAATCATAAATGTTATCCATGCTAGATGGATTTTTTGGATATAATCAAATAAAAGTAGTTGAGGAAGATCAATACAAAACTACCTTCACAACACCATGGGGAACATTTGCTAATCAAAAGATGCTTTTTGGGATTATAAACATTGGAGAAACCTTTTAGTGAGAAATGGATCTAGCATTTTCTCACTTGAAGAACAGGAGTATTATGGTATACCTGGATGACTTAACAGTTTTTTCAAAACAAAGAGGTGATCATTTGGCCAATCTTGAAGAAGTCCTTATCCAATGTAGAAGACATGGGATTTCTTTAAATCCAAAGAAATAAATATTTTGTGTGACTAAGGGAAAACTCCTTGGTCATATAGTCTCAAAGGAAGGAATAAAAATGATCTTAAATGAGTCAAATCCATTCAGAATTTGCCTATGCCTACATCTAAGAAAGGAGTGTACTTATTCTTTGGTAAGGTAAATTTCTTTAGAAGATTTGTTCTTGATTTTGCTTAACTAACTCACCACATCTATGATATGATGAAAAATAAACATTATTTCAAATGGAATGCTAAAGGAAAGTTGGATTTTAAAAGAATCAAAGAAGTAATAGATGAAGCCCTAGTGTTAGTTTCCCCGGATTTCAACAAAGAATTCATTCTTTACTATTACTCTTCTGAGAATACCATGTCAAAAATCCTTATGTAGAAGAATGGTGAAGAATTTTAATCCCTGATAGCTTTCATGAGTCAGCGTCTAAATGCCTCCAAATTAAAGTACTCGTAGATTGAAAAGCATGCCTTTGTAGTGGTCAAAACATGTAAGGTTTTCAGGTATTACATTTTATCATCCCATACCATAGTATACATCATGAATATTGTTTTCAAATCAATTATAACTCAACAAGAATTGGGATTATTGAGGGGAACTTGTGTACTAAAGGTATAAGATTTTGATCTTGATATCAAACCTATAAAGCTAGTAAGAGTAAAAGGCTTATGTCAATTGATGATAGAGAGAAGACCTAATGGCATAGCATCTTCTCTTCAAGCTAAAATAATGAAGAGTTTCCCATGGTAATTTTTTTTAATGTTATAGATGAATGGTATATCAAAATTGCTTACTTCTTGACCTATGGTGAATGTCTGACTGATTTGAGCTAAAATTAAAGGATTATGTCCTTTGGGATGATGGGTTGCATAAGAAATGAATTGATGGAATTTTACTTCATTGTGTGGACAAGAAGCAACAAGAAAGATTACTAAATCAATTTCATGATAAAGCTTGTGGATTTGAATTCTCAGCAAGAGTCATAGCACACAAGATCTTACGAGAAAGATACTTCTGGCCTACTTTATTTCAAGATGCTTTAGAATGGGTTGCTAAATTTCAGGCATGTCAGCATTTTGTGGCACCAATCAAGCTACAAAATTTACCTATAAAATTATTAATAATTGATGAACCTTTCTATCAATGGGGCATGGATTTCATCAGTATGTTAAATACTTCCTCAAGTGCTAGACATTGTTATGTCTTGACTACTACTAATTACTTCAGCAAGTGAGTTGAAGCTATTCTTGTGAAACATGTTAATTCTAAAGTTATATGTGACTTCATCAAAGAGAATATTATTATGAGGTTTGAAGTTCCTCATAAAATTGTCATAGTTAATGTAACCAACTTTTATTCAAAATAATTGACTGAGTTTTTTTACTCATATATGATAGACTTGGTGCATGCTTCATATCATTATCCTCAAGGTAATGGCCAAATTGAGTCAAGTAACAAACATTTGATGACTATTATTTGTAAGTTGGTGGAAAATAATTAAATAACTTGGCATAAGAAGTTATTTGATGTGTTGTGGGCTGACAGAATCACTCCAAAGAAATCCATAGGTATGTCTCCTTTCCAGTTACTCTATAGAATAGACGTTGAGATACCAATAACTATTGAGCTTCCTAATTTACAATTGTTCAAATCCATTGAGGATAGTACATATCAAGATTCACTAGATAAGAGAGTTATGTTTCTCACTAAATTAAAATAAACATGTGTTCAAGTCGCTGACTAGCTAGTTGATCATCAAATGAGAGTAAAGAAGATCTTTGATAGAAATGCTTGAGATAGACAGTTTAAATTTGGTGATTTAGTCCTCTTGTGGGATGAATAGAATAAACAAAAAGGGAAGCATGTAAAATTTGATTCCTTGTGGAAAGGGCCCTTTATTATACAAGGCATTTCTAGAAAAGATAGCTTCATCTTAGCTTATCAGGATGGAATTGCACTATGACTGCTTTTCAATGGAAAACACTTGAAACTCTATAAGAATTGAGCAAGAGGGTAATACCTATATGTATATAAATAAAGTTTTTTTTTTTTTTTTGGTTTGTTTGTCTAGTTATTTTCTAACTGAGTCTTTACAAAGACTCTATGCCTAATGGATAAGGCTCTAGTCTGCAAAACTAGAGATACTAGTATCTCACCCTTGCTCTTTTATTTATAATAAAAACAAAGATGTCCCCTGTCAGAGCCAGCTGGTGTCCCTAAAATTTCACACATAAAATTTTGAGGGTACTCCTATTGAAATTCTTGCATTCTTATCTCATGTGAGTTAGTTGTACTTGTTGAGCCAGTCCCCTGAATAAAGAACTTGGGTTCTATTAGTTGTATTTTTTATTGATTGTTTTCCCCACTTGTTCTTAGTGCTCTAGAGGATTCAAAATAGTTTCTTGAAGCCACTACTAAAATCTATTTTGTTCATCTCCTTCAGTAGATTGAACAAACTAAGTTGCCTTAGCTCATTTATAATATAAATTAGGTTTTCTAAATTGCTTTACTTTATTTAGGAGGAGAAAAGTTGTCCGAAAAAATTGATCCACTCTTCCTAGTTCAAAATGGTTTCTCAAGTTGCTTTACTACATTACCAAAATAAGCTAAGCAATCCCACAAACCTGATGACCATGACAAAGACCAAATCAGGCTTTTGGTATTGCTTAACTTATTAAATTTTATAAGCAAAAGTGACTAGTTTTTGAACTTGAGCTTCTCATTAACCAAGACATGATCGGGTTTATGAGAGCGCTTTACTTCAAAAGCTAAGGCAAGTAAAGTAATTCAAGAAACATGGTTAAAAAAGGCAAGGGATGACATGACTTATCATGCTTGTCATTAATGCATTGGAATATATATATATATATATATATATATATATATATATATATATATAATTACACATCATTCCTCGTTGGCAGCTAAGTCATCTAATTGAGTAATCACACCTACAAACCTTGAGCTACACCATTCGAACCTCTGGAGAACTTTTGAGTAATTTCTTTTTGACCTATTTGCATTTGAGGTAAATAAATCATCTTTGGGTGATTTTTAAATCCTTTTAGTTTATTTTTTTCTTAGTGGTTTGTCTCAGTATCTTTTCCTCATACCACCATGATTATCTCTCTCCTAGGTTTAATTTGCTTTGGTTTCTCTTTTATTTTCTTAACATAAATGGGTGTTTTAAACCATGTACTTATAATTTCAATAATTTATCATGCTTTAAATTTTCTCAAAACCTCTAAAAATTCAAACCCTTTGTATAAACCTTGTCCATGAAAATTTATTACCCATTCAGGTTTCCCAACCCTAATGACTTTAGGTTTTTGAGACTAAGTAATTGTCCATAAGATCCCTGAAGTCTTGACCTTGGACAAACCCATAAAACATTATCCAAGACCTACTCAGGTATTCCTTTCCTCATCACTTACTCAGGTTTCTTGACCTTACTACTTTATGTTTCTAATCCCCAATAACTACCCTAAAAAAACTTGACTCCTGAAGGTCTTAGCTATTCAAACTTTCAAGCCTTTCTTACTTTGGTTCTTTGATCCTAAGTAACTAACCTAGGAAACCATGACCCTCAAAGAAGCCTACCCATTTGGGTTTTCCTCCCATTCCTTCTTACTTTGAGTTTTTTAGTCCAAGTAGCTTCATTAGGAAAACCCAAAGTTGTCTATATAATCCTAGTGACCTTCCTGAGGTTATGAGGTCCTATTACTCAAAAATAAGTTGCTTAATTTTTCAAGACTTCTCATTACTCAAAATCTAAGACTTGCTTAGAGGTACTTCAAAATAAATAAATTAACTCTTTTCTTAAAATTTCTAAACTAATTATAGTAGTTAGTGTTTTTAAACACTTATAAAGGTTTATCAGAGTTCAAAATAATTGATGTCTAGATTAGAAGAGTCAAGCAAATTAGAGGAAGAGATAGTTAAAGTAAAAGTGCAAGGGAAACTAATTGAATAAGTTCTAGAATTGGCACTTGAAGATGTTATAGAACCAAGCAAAAATAAAAAAGTAAAGGTTAAGAGAAATAAGTCCCAGGATCCCAAAATGAAGTATGAATACAAGGGTTACCCCATTGAGTCGTATATATCCTCAAAATTAATAGAAATAAGTGATATAGACATGGGGAATGTGTTTGTGACCAATATTTTATAAATATCAAAGGCCATAGCTAAGACTCCATTCTTGCATTCCGTGACCAATAGTGGAATACTTCAAGCTACAACTTTCCTAAGCTTAGCCCAACTTCTTGAGTTTATTCTGACATGTGCCAAAACATGTGCCAAATATTATGACTCCATAACTAGGACTGTAAGGGGTGTTATTGGGAATTTATTTATAATAATATATGTTTAGTACCTAAATTACTGCTTGAAGATTCCAATATCACCAAAATTAATTGATATAACTATGGAAAAAGGCATAGACCAATAGGATTCTAAGTCATCAGAATGCATTAAGATAATGAATACTTACTACTTAAAGAAAGTGAAATAGGCTTCTAGGTTCCCTACCAAGATAGTAATGTCAAATTTTATTCAGGAAATGAATGTTATCATTCAATTACTATGTAAAATCACTGGTGAAAATCATGTCAAGTGTTTATTTCCATGGATGTATGCATATATTAGGACCATTGATGTGACTCAAAGTTCTTCCAAGATTGATTGGGAGAGAATGGTTATTGATCATATGGATCAACAGTTAAGGATGTGTTGTAGACTTTTGATTTCAAGATGACTTCATATCTTGTATATACAGTTACTTCAAGTGGCATTTTATCAAGGCTAAGGACTAAGGTCACGTTGTCAACCATGCCCATATATGAATATTATCCTCCGTTGATCCTTGTAGAATACTACAAACATTACATTGTAGTAAATGATGGTTTATTTTATTAACTTATTTGTAAATTAGATACATCCCTAAAACATAGAAGAGTGTCAAATGAAGCATGGGATGCAATTTCACTATATGGTTGTATTTTCATTAAATTTCATGACTTTACCTATCTTAGAATAGGAGGTTTCTCAGGTGCACCTATCAAGCTACCTAGATATCCTAGTGATAATTGGATCAACATGGAATTTTGTAGGCAACTTGTTGAACTACATGATTTACAGTCAAAGGCTAACAAAGATGCCATCAATTTTCCCATTGTAATTGGTCACTACCATTACCCTATCATTTATAAATCAAATAATTTATAGAATGAAATGTACCCCCATTACACTCAAATACACTTTGATTTCAGATCCAATTTTGATTGCAGAGGTGTTACTTAGCAAACAGTTTCTCTTAAATACATGCATATCCTAACACTTGAATATTTCTGGACTGATTACATAGATGAGTTTGAAGTAATAAGGAGGGATAAAAACATGTTGATTATTGAATAGATTCATGCATTTAATTTATATTTTATTCCAAAATATATGGAAGATGATGGTGTTATTATGAGTGATGCCTTTCATACAACAGGAGGAGACAATGTCCTACTTTCAGTAATCATTTTTAGGGATGATCATGATAGAACAATTTCTAAGAGAACTTCAAAAATTTTGGAAATGAATTCTAATTAGATTCTTAACAAAAGATACTACATGAATTAATTTATAAGTGAAACCAAAGCTATGGGACAAAAAATAAAATAGATAACACAAGGAGAAAGTAGCCAGGGTCCCATAAAGAAGTTGAAGCTAAAGAAAAATGTTGATGATACTTTTTAGTGGTAAAATAAAAGGAACCAATCCAACCAATTGGTTTCATTCCACCATTTGTCTCTTTTACCTTCATGAATATTAATATTCCCTCCATTCCCACTTCCACTCCCACTACTCCTGTCATAGATCCATCAACACTGATGCCACTTTTGAAGTTCTATGTCACTAAATCTTCCAATAAATCTACCTAAAAAGAGGCAAGTCCTCCTCCTCTTCCATCTTATCCTCCTACTTCACCACCACCACCTCTTTTGGAATATCAATCTACCATGGAAAGAGAACCGGAAGAATTAACTACCCAAGAAATAACATCATTTTAGGAGATACAACAAGAAAAGTAAGTAGTTGAGCCTAACAAAGAAGTCTTATGAGAATTATTATCTAAAAATGTAATGGAGGCTGAAAAAGACTTAGATATAGTAACATAATGCATTTTTGAATACCCTAAGGAGAATATGGAGGTAGGAAAAAGATAAGAAGCTGCGAAGGAAAAAGAGTCAGAAAAGGCATCTACGAAAGAAAAAGAACTTGAAAAATAAGCAGTTGAAGCTAAGTCAACAAAAGAAGTTATAAAAGAAACTTTGGCACAATAAACTCATTTTTAAGAAATAATGATTGGAAATAACTATAAATAAATGGTTATTCACTCAAACACTTCCATAGACACAAATTTCTCATCTTGGTTAGCCATGCAGAACACCCAAGAAGCAAAAGAAGTGGTAAATGTTGATGAGATAGATTTACAATTGCTAAAGAGTCTAGATAAGAGAGGTAAGAAGCCTAAGCCTACCAAAGTTACTTCCAAATTGATAATTAAATCTTATAGGTAGAAGTTTATAGATATAGCAGTCCCTCCACAGGGAGCAAGTGAAGAAGTTACTATTGAAAATTCAGCAATCACAAAGGTATGTCACAGGGAAGTTACCACAGAAGGTCTTAAGCAAGATACATAGGCTCTGATAAATACCCTCTTCCTGAAGCTTGATGTGGAGAAAGATACCAAGTCTAAATTAAAGGAGTAAAAGGATAAAATATGTGAAATAATTGCCAAATTGGCAAAATCTTCTCTTCAAGAGGCATTAGTCCTAGAATTTGTGATTTCTCAACAAGTGATTACTGAAGTAGAGGAGACTTGAGATAAGGTAAGAGCTATAGATAAATGGATGGATAAAATGAAGCAAAAAGCCCAAATATTCTTCCCAAACATCTCAGATGCTCATGTTGATATTTTGAGTAAGACAGTAGAAGTAAAGGTAGTAAGGGTAGAGTTGGAAAATGAAAATGGCATCTCTAAGCTTCAACCAAAAAGTTTATAGGCAGTGGTTAATTTAGATGAGAAAATTTTGATTGAGGAATAGATTTCCCCTTTTTCAAATAAGGAAAAATAAGAAGAATATCTCTTATCTTTTTGCTTCAATATTTTGCCAAACATGGTAGAGGAGATGAAGAAATTAGAAGAAGATGCATGTGTAGACATCCAATTCCTAACACCATTTATGTTTAAATTATCAATCTTACTTGAATTATACCCAAATGCACATTTTAGGTCAAAATTCATAAAACACCCTAAAAGGTTCAAACTTGTCACCTACAAGTGCCAATTTGAGTCAAAGTATCCCTAAATATGGTAATGTATTTTATGGGCCAACTAACTTTGATCAGATCATTTTGAGTCAAAATGACAATTTTGCCATTTAGTGCTCTAAATCACTCTTTTCTTCTAATTCATTGGTACATGTAATGTACCTTTGTTATTTGTTGTTGGAAACATCCTAAATGGGAATATAGTTCCAACGCATCTAGTGTCACCTTCTAATTCTTCCTGAGTCAAATTATAACCCAGTAATGTGACTTTCTGACCATTTTGATTAGTTGAGGGCCAATTTTCAATTAATTCCACAAATGTTGATTAGCCTTGTTTAAGGATAATTAATCCAAATCAAGGGTTTATGTGGATTTTCCATGAGAGTTTTTGAATATTTCTATTTGAAAATTGATTCTTATTATCTGAATCAACTAGTGACATCATCTATGGGGTGGCATCCATCAAGCCATAAGTGCATAAAATATAAGGATTATGGGTCACCCATGCCTAGTTAATGTCTCCCATACATCTTCAATGCCCCTTCTTCCAAGGTCATCTTGAGGATATTTATGGATTTAATTCCAAATAATAGGATTATCCTCAACCACACATCTTCATCTCAAGATGGATGGTTGAGGTTGATCCTGACCAATCTCAAAAATCTATAAATAGAGAGGTCATAGTCCTCATTTATAATCTATTTTGGTGCAAGGTTATTATTCTCAAATATCTTCAAAGCTTGAACATTGCAAAGTTATAATGCTAAATTGTTTCTACAAAGCTTCATTGATAGGCTAGTTTAGTGATTCCATATCAAGAGCCTAGGTTTTTTAGAGTGTGCTTGAGGCATTGGAGGAGCTTACCACCATTTTTGACAAAGATAAGGATGCTTGATCAAGGGAGAACATGTTTTTGAGCCACATGGTCCTGGTGAATCCATTTGGGAAGGTAATATGGTGTTGTTTTCTTTCATTTATTTCTTGTTATCCTTTGTAATTCCCATAGGAATAGATTGGCTTGGTTAATTAGTTCTTTATTCATGTTTCATTATTTATGGACTAATCCTTGAATAACTTACTTTGTAATCCTCTCTACATCTTGGCATGCCCGATGGGACAAGACACATCCTATACCTAAAGGAGATCCTTTTGCAACCTTCAAAAAATTATTTAATCTTTTTAAACTCTTTCAAATTGACAATCCTAATATTTGGAATTAAATCCATAAATATCCTCAAGATGACCTTGGAAGAAGGGGAATTGAAGAGGCATGGGAGGCATTAACTAAGCATCAGTGACCCATAATCCTAATATTTTATGCACTTATGGCTTGATGGATGCCACCCCATAGATGATGTCACTAGGTGATACAGATAATAAGAATCAATTTTCAAAAATAAATATTCAACAACTCTAATGGAAAATCCACTTAAGCCCTTGATTTGGATTAATTAGCCTTAAACAAGCTTAATCAACATTTATGCAATTATTTGAAAATTGGCCCTCAACTAATCAAAATGGTCAGAAAGTCACATATTGGGTCATAATTTGACTCGAGAAGAATTAGAAGGTGATGCTAGATGCATTGAAATTGTATTCCCATTTAGGATGTTTCCAACAACAAATAATAAAGGTACATTACATGTACCAATGAATTAGAAGAAAAGAGTGATCCAAATCACTAAATGGTAAAATGGTCATTTTGACTCAAAATGATCTGATCAAAGTTAGCTAGCTCATAAAATGCATTACCCTATTTAGGGATACTTTGACCTAAATTGACACTCGTAGGTGACAAGTTTGAACCTTTTAGGGTGTTTTATGAATTTTGACTTAAAATGTGCATTTGAGTGCAATTCGAGTAAGATTGACAATTTCAACACAAATGGTGTTAGGAATTGGATGTCTATAGCACGTGGTGCAAAGATAAATATGTTAGACTCCCTTTTTGGTCTCACTAGTATCTGGTCTACTAATATTCCAAGAATAGTTGAGCAGTTAAGTGAGAAATTTAAGCAACGAATTGATAAGGCCATAACCCATTTTACGTCCAAGTCCATCAAAGAGTTGATTAAGTGCCAAGAAGAGCTAAAAATAATTGGGCCAAGACTTGAGAAAATTAAAGCTCATTGCAAGAGAATTGAAAGAGAGATGTTAAGATTGGAAATAGAGTGATTGTGAATTGTTAAATCTAATGATGTAGTAATCTAATTGATGATATCCCAACACATCAATTATAGGGAAACATGCAGAAGTCAAGTCCATGAAGTGGTTTAATTTTGCCCAAGTCTAGAACTTATCTCCTTTGTTATTTTCTCTTTTATCTTCATGTATACACTATAAGTAATCTTGTTTCAAATGATTACTTTATAAAATTAATATCATTGAATGATATACTTGTGAAGGAAAATTACTTTATAAAATTGTAAAACTCAAGTAATTTGGTTGGATGCCATTACCTAAATTTATTTTGTAAAAGTAGCTTACTAGGGCTACTTTTGTGCAACAAGCAAGGAATGAGTGTTTGATTAAAACAAGGAGACTAAATATTACCACTTTTCATCAATTATTATGTGCCACAGAAGAGAAATTCAAGGAAGACGCTTCTAAAAAACTTTTAGTTTTTTGTGCAACACATGGAAATTGGATAATTTGAGTCTTATTTATTTTAGATCTCTAATTTTTTATAAAAATAGGTCTTGGCCTATGTGCCAAAGGATGAAAAATTTAATATGCAAGCAAATTGTTGAAATTGTACAAGAAGTTTAAGAAATCTAAAACTTTGTGTTTAAGATAATTGGATTAGTTTGTATGAACTGTTGCTAAAAGTGAATAAGAAAGGCGATTGATTTATAGATAATTTTGTGTCTATGGGAATATCTCTATGTGTTTAATGAAGGTAGAATGGTAAAATTTATGCTACCTATTTTACATAAATTGAATTCATCATTTTCTTTGTTATTATTGAAGAGATTGTCATAATTATATGTTTTATCTTTTTTTCATGCATACAATGAACTCTGCAAAATATTTATTGTGAAGTGCATGTATTATATTTATTTTCTTCCTAAACCATCTATTCATTTTATTTATCCCAAAACTAACTAAGATTCTGATCAAATTTTCAAAACCAACTACTTACTTGCTACAAAATCCCTTTGTTATGGCTCATGAATGAAGTGATTAAAGTAATACCACCAATCAAAACAATTTATGCATAATTTGTATATTTAGTGAATAACTATAAGATCTAAGTTATTAGGAATAGATAGGTATAAAATCATAGAAGCTTCACTATTTAAATGAAGGGGGTCTAATCCCATGACTGCCTAGGTAATTTTCATTTCATGCAAAATATCTAGCCAACATAGTGTTTAAAGTTTATGGTTTATGGCTTCTAGGTTTTAATGTATATACATGGTCTAGGGTACATAGGGTCAATCATAAAGATAATTTAGGACAATTTGAATCACTTAGACCCATTTGTGACTATAGAATGTATTTTTGGGTTGTCATTATACCATGGGTGTCATGTCGCACGTGAAAATTGAGTGAATTAGTCAAATGGATCAATCAGTCATGTGATTTAGGCCAAATTGAACCATATGAACTTAATTATTAGTATTAAATGATGTTAATTTGGACTAAAATGATTGGTTCAAGGTTTAAAGAGTTTATATTTATAGTAAATATATTTTAAGGATTAATAACTTTAGGAATTAGGGATTAGGGTATAGGTTTTAGGGTATATAAGGTACAATCATGATGGTGATTGGGGAAAATTTGACCTCTTTGAATGTAGATATGTGAGTAAATAATGTCAATTTAGGATCAATTATCTCCCACATCATCACAGATTGAGCCTATTAAGTCAATTATGGTAATGAGTGATGTAATTTTAACCAAGTTCATCCTTGTGAACCTATTTCTTACTATATATAAAGGATGTTAATTGGGGATAAATTGATCATAGGGGCCTACTGAGACTCAATGTAAGGAATTTTATCCATATGATATCAATTTGAGATCCAAGTGCTCACCATATTTAAAAAATAAGTAATTTTTCAATTTGATATGTAATTCAATTTAAAGGAGCTATGTATAAGGAATTACGTTCATATATAATGGAAATTGGGGCTTACTTGGCCCTGATTGCATACCATATTGAACCAATAGAGTATTTAGTTATAAATGATACATAATTGGGTCCAATCAAGGCTTACCTAAGGAATTGTGTCAACATAATTTTAACTAGGGCCCTAATTCCACACCTTATCCAAATAATTGAGTGTTATCATGAATTTGATATGAAATCATGATCAATTTAACCCTCTGTAAGGAATTATAGATCCATATTTAATAAAAATCAAGATTTTAATTGTGCACCAAATTCAACTTTAAGAATATTTGGTTCAATATGATCTATAAAATTTAGTCCAAACAAGTCTTGTGTAAGAAATTTCATCCTTCTACTATCAACAGGGGGCTCTATTGGTCCAAAATACATAACATATTAAATCAACCAAGGATTTAGTTCAATTGAATATCCAATTATGACCAACCAATGCTCATGTAAGTAACTGAATACATCTAATGTCAATTACAACTTCATTGGCCCTGATTGTAAACTATATACAGTTAATCATGCATTTGGTTTTATCTTATATACATAATTGGGTCCAATTGAGCCCCATGAAAGTAATTTTATCCATTTAATGTTCTAGTTGGGTTTCATTAGCCCCAATTACACAATATATTGAACCAATTGAGTATTTAGGTTCAATATGATATGTAAATGGGGCCACTCAATACCCAAGCAAGGAATTACATCCATCTAATGTTATTTTGGGTCTTTAATTATACCATGTTAAATAAATTGATATATTTTTTAATACTATACATAACTAAGGACAACTAAGTCCTATGTAATTAATTGTTCCTATCTATAATATCAATCGAGGCATTTTTCACTCCATGTAATGAATTATGGCCATCTAATTTATCCATTATGAATATTTTTCCCTAATTACACATCATATTTAACCAATCGAGTATTTTCTTCAATATAATCTTTACAATTAAGAGTAATTAGTCCCTATGCAATAAATTCCTTCAATATAATGTCAATTAGGGATTTGATAGTATAAGTCATATTAGATAATAATAATATTAAGACTACTAGGCCTAATGGATCTTATTCAAGTTTTAAGATGTTTAGAATATATAATGCGATCATAGTATTTGAATTTGAATTCAATTCCCACACCTTTTGGCTCAGGAATGGCTTGTACTATCAATGTACAGCTAGGTATTGAAAGGTATGAAAATAAACAACAAATTTCAACTTTGATTACCAAATACACTAAGAATTTCAATATGAAAATCCAAAAACCTGATACTGACATGATGAACATGCTCTCCTCTTTCCAAATATATGATTCTTATATTTTTGGACTAATTTAAGGTTTAAAACTATATTTATTTCTAACTATGCCTTTTTTAGGCCACTACATGTTACAAACATACATGCCTAAACATGTTCATGTAATTTGTGTTTCATTGATCCAAGTGAAAAATACATATATGGGGACATAGTACATTTAAGTCTACACACATTTAAAAAAATTGATTTTCATTTTTTTGAGGTAGTTAGGCCTGACTCATGGATGACTATCCATTTCTTTGTCAATTTTTAGGATCCATTTACTTGAAAAATTTATAAAAAAAGTATTCATTAAAAAATACAAAAAAAATATAGGAGACATGCTACAAGATTTTATATAAATTTTCCCCAAAGGGTTTCAAAAAATATTAAATTTTGTTTGAAAAATGGTGCATGTCATGATCATCTATCTACTATGTTTTTTGAAAAAACTGAAGTTCCTCTTCAAATTTTAGATGTTTGACTTATTTACACTTAACCATTTTTTTAAAAAAATATTATTTTGGAAACTAGACTCAAAATTCTACATTTCATGTTTTTACACCATCTTAAAATTTGGAGTGTATATATTTCAAATTATCTACAAAATTTTAAATTTATGAAATTTCAAAAAAATCATGTCCATGGTTAGGCCACGTTTTGTCCCCCAACTTTATGCACTTACCCAATTGATTAAAAAAATCTTGTTTTCATCTGTCAATCACATGTTAATTGGTATTTTATTTTACAACTTCTTTAATTTAGCAATAAAATTTGTTAAAATATCATAGACCTCATTTTTTATTTGGGTGAGTTGAGCAAGCAATGCATGAGCATCTTCTACTGGTTTAAATATTTTTTAAAACTTATTCTTCATAGTATTCTAATTAGTAATAGATCATGGGGCAAGGTAGTAAAACCAATATTCAACCCCATCATGAAGTGTTTCAACAAATAACTTGATAGTAACATCCTCATGCTCAACACCAAAAATTCCACATGCAACATTGAATGCATCAATGTGTTCATTTGGATGTTATTTTCCATCTCCATAAAATTTTATAAAGTTATTTCTTGACCTTTTTGGAGGATCATGTAATTATCCTAGATCCAATGGACCAATCACATTTCCCCATGGTAATGCCATGGTTTGAAAAACTACTTATAGGGCAATAACAATTCTTGATAGGACAAGAGTTTGATTTTTCAGAGTCCCTCCAATGTATTTTTTTTCATAGGATTCAAAGGAAGACTAGTTGTTCTTTTAACATTTTTTTGATGTTCAGGGCTTAATTTGAAACTAAAATGTTCTTTTAACTGATAAAAATGGTCAACTTCACCTTTTGACTTACCAGCTCTAGTGAATCTCTTTTATGCTAATTTGAAATAAAATTATTAGTGTTGAGGAGTGGGCTGAAGTTGAAGAACTCTCTGAGTTGGCCTTATTTATTATACTTTTTGCACAGTTATTTATTTTTCTCTCTATGCCAAAATGACCTAATATTCTTCTTCTAGAATTCCAATAGCTCTATGAAAATGTGTTTAACTAGTCCTATTATCCTAAGCAAACATTCCCAAATCTGACAAAACATCTTCTTGAGTCTGAGTTATCCAATCAAGATTAGATTGAAGAACTAGGGCCTGCACTCCCTGAATTATCATGAGACAAATCTTATCTTATGCATTTATTTCTTGCAACTATATGAGTAATTTTCTTAGCTTGTCTTTTATCTTGAATTCTTGAGTTTATTTTGAAATTCTTCAAGGCAATGGTAACACATATTTCTTATATATCTAATTCTGCTCTAATAGTATCAAACTGAATGTTAATTATCCTATTGTCAAAGGTAAATGATTTAAGAATTGAATCTAAATCTTCTTCCAAGACTTCATACCAATTCAAACTAGGTTGAGGATCAAGATTATGAGAGCCTGAGATGGTCATGTGATAGTTTACTGGTTATGAGTACCTCGATGGTTTTTACGGGCTCTTCTACATTCTTAAATCTTTTCTATTATTTATGCATGATCAATTTTTGATTCAAAATGACTAACACAATTTAGATTTAGAGCATACAAACATTATCAGAGTCCTACAAAATTTGTCTGATATTTGACATAATATCACTTTGGGCTGATTGCTCCTAGTCTAGGTCAAGCTAGTGAAGTGGTCCTTGTGATGATGGCAGAGTCATGTGGACCAAAAGGAAAATGTGGGTAACATGAAAGTTTCAAAAATGTGTTTCATAATGGGTGACACAAATTATTGGTATAATTTTTTTTAGGAGGATAAATCATTGTATTCGCATCAACAATGTAGGGAATGAAGTCCTCCTCTTATAAGGTAGAGCTACCTTGATTGAAAACCCAAAAGCTTAATGAAAAGGAAATATTTACAGGAAAAAAATTTAAATCATGGGGGTAGTAGTTTTAAACTGAAATCATGAAAAGGAATTTTTAGAAAGGAATATGTAGAGAGAGAAGGAAAGGAATGGAATGCTTAAGAAAATAGATTCATCAAGTTGAACATTGAGACTCGATGAACATATCATATGGAAAATTAAAAGTAAGGGGGAAATATTTCTCATTCAATGGGTTGAAAATACATATTCACATTCTTAATAATATGAAACATACACCAAAAAACTATGTATCCCTAATAACAAAGATGAGCAACCTTCTATATTTTATAATAGAAACAATAATGATATCACTTTTATTCCCATAGAGATTCCACTTATATATTAGAAATATAAATCACAATTCCAAACAAAAATTTTAACCTAATTTATTGGTCTTAACAGTTTAAAGATAATAGTAATATCAAGGAGGATTAGTACATTAAATTAAGCAAAAAATACATAATCCAAAAGAGTTACTAACATAAAGTTTGAAAACACCTCTTTGTACTAATATTCTCAAAGTAGAGTATCCAATCTCCCTTTAAAAAACTTTACACAAAATCCTTCTATTTAGAACCTTTATTTTGAGGGCCTAACTTGTATTTATAGGTAAAAATAGGTGGTTATAGTATAAAGCCACATATTTTGTCTTTTTATAGATTTGCAAAAATATTAATGATAAATTACAACTTGGAAGTGTGAAAAAGTGTTTTGAACACTTGACACCACTTGAAAACAATATTTGGTGTTTTTACACTACTTGCAAAAGTACATTATCAATTTTCACAACTTGAAAAATTAAGTTGGAAAAATTACAAAAGACAAATTACAAAAGTGATAACATACATTTTCAAGGGGAACATAATGTGATAATACAAGTTAGGTGCAAAATAAAAATGATAAGAAAACATTATAATGTTGATAACAACTTCAATCTTCTTGAGTTATTTTGTTGACAATTCTCTCTTTCAAAAAGTCATCAAATCTTTGGAGAAATACCATTATCAAATCTTCATCTAGTACATCTATATACCTATAATCAATATCCATTGAGTAGTCTAATTCTCTCATCTCTTGAAACATATTTTGGAGTCTATTCACCTTAAAGTCAATATTATCAACACCAACTTGGTGTTTGGCCAACTAATGAAGTTTCTTATTTTCAAATGTAGATATGGGATTGATAATTCTTTGAATTTGCTTTCTAAATTCTTCAATCATAATTTTAACTAAAAAATTATTTCCACCCTAATCTCTATCATTAACAAAAGGACATTTTAACCTTTCAAATTTAGTATCAATATTCATCACCATGTCACTTCCAATTATATTTGCACTGTTGAATTTCTAAAGGCATTCTTGAAGCGATTGAATCCTAAATGTTTTAGCCTAGAGGAATTTAATTTGATAACTAACTTATTCCTTATTGATGACTCATTTTTCAATAAGGTCAATAAAGGGAAATTTTGAGAATTCAATTAACTTAGGGATGAATTCTTCCCAGTCTATTTTTATTTTGTGTACCCACTTTTTTTGTTGTTACCTATTCACATATAACTAAACTTTAGAGACCATTGTTATTGTAACAATAATTATTGAGTTTCCCTGATTAGTGATCTTATCAATCTAATATTTCACTGCTTTGCCCATTTGGCCTACCTCTTTCTCTTTCTCCAATGTCTGAGCATGAAGACTTGATGAAACAATTATTGGCTGAACTGGTCTAATCAACCTATGTATCACTAAATTTAATTATTTCACTTTTTTTTTTAGTTCATCTTTCATTGCTTTGTCCTTATCTATTTTACCAAAAATGGTGCCAATTTCCAACTATACATATCCTTTTATTCCTTCTCTCATATACTTTCCCAAATGTACACTAGATACCTTACAGTCTTCAACTATGATTTATGACTTATCCTTTTCAACTATAAGAATTGCCACTTATGCATATTTCTCTCCTTTTTCATCTGTCACTATCTATGAGATGGTTCTTACTTTCTTTGATTTTTTTAAAATGTTATTGGGATTTTCAAAGTCCCAAATTCAATCTCTTCAGGTTCAAAAAAATTTATTTTTTTCTTCACCACCATGGACAACCAATCTGACATTATTGTTCTTGAAGAAGGGGGTGGGGGAAAAGCTGAGACTTATGGGGCCAACATCACTAGGGTGAAATAAGGTTTCATTTCAGTTGTGGCACCTCAAAAATATGTTTCTTTGTTCTTGTTTTATAATTATGTCAATTGGAGTTCTTGAAGAGGATACAATATGAAATTTAGGATTTGATAGAGAAGATTAAGAAACATGAGTGATTTGTTATAGTGGGAAACTAGATGATATAGGAAGTAACATGTCATTTAAGAAATTTTTGGTTTGTATTCTCTACAATATCTTGAGAATGTGATAAAAATATCAATAATGATTGCTTGAGGAATTGAAGGATTATGAGAAGATGAGATATTTTCACCTAAACTCTTTATCTTGAGCTTGAGAACCCTTCATGGTGGAATGTCTTGTTGAATCACTTATGGTTCTTACACTTCCTCTATCACTAGGGGTCCTCCACTTGGACCTATTTCATCCACTTTATTTGCTTCTTCATGTTATTTTTTATAGAAGATACCAAATTAATCCTCCCTAAGAGGTGTAGGGAAATCAACATTTCCAACATCTACTCCTTTGATTCTCAACCACTTGAGAGTCATTTATAGTAATGTCCTTGTTCTACTTCTAAGATAACTAGATCATCTCTTATCCCAATAGACTATAGGTAGTGGATTCATTAAGATGTTTTCTTTTTAAAAGATAGGATCCATTGTGATCTCATCATACCAACTACTTTGGCACTTTCATTATACCAAATTTGATTAAATACTTCATATTAAACCATGAATAGTCTTTGATTCTAACCATTTTATCATCATTGCAATCCACAAAGTGTGATATATGTTATAATGAAGGCCCAAGGTTATGTTCAATCAAGCCTCTTATATCAAATGCAAACTTTCTCTCAAAAGTATTGAGACTGCATTGAGACATATATTGCTCCACTGATTTGGATTTTATCAATGATGGAAAAGTATACCTACTAATTGAATTCAAAAATTTGACTCGTGTCTTATGTCAACCTATCAAAAACTTGTGTTTTAACAAGTTTTATCACCATTTCCATCAATGCCCACTTATCACTGACATATCATGGAAGCATATAAAGAACAATTTCATAACCATCAATTCTCATATAACTAAACATCAAGAATTTTATGAACCAAGTTTCCCATTAGGCTATTTTTTTGGTGGTTGTTACTGATATCCTCATGTTGAAAAGATAATTTTTAAATAACTAAATGACAAAATGAATAAAAAAATCATTTACCCTTTTGGAATGTTGAGTGCTTTCTTTCAATGCCAATGGGGATAGAAGGCATATACTTTTATCTTCTTAAAGTCACCCAAGTTGTATGCAATCCATCAAAATATCTTCAAATAACTATAATTTAGATAAGTTATGAAATCATATAAAACTTTGATGTGACCTTCACTTCCATTAGCTATTTATGTATTGCATCATTGATTAACTATCCCCAATTGATAAATTGCCTATTTTTTAGAATGATCCAAATGAACATGTACATCTACGTCTATATATTTTTCATTATTGGGCTCCCCATTATTTTGTGTAATAGTGTTATTATGTCATTTATTTTATTCTTGAAATCAGATCTTGAAATATTCTTTGAGAGTCATGTAGAAGAATTTTTTGGTTTGGTAAGCCACCCTTTGTTGACTTGTTTAGCACAAGAGACATTATTATCATCCCAAAAAAATTGAGAAGACTTAGGATCCAAATGCACAAAAGATTCTTGATCTAGAAGGTGTAACATATTATCTATGTTCTGGAACAAAATTTGCCACCAACTCACCCTATGAATCTCTCACTTCTCTCATCTCTGAATTATAGTGATCTACCATGACCAAGAATAATTTAGGAGACAGGACTAAAATTAGAAAAGATGTTACTTATACCAATCCACTATCAAAAATTCTCTAACCAAAGTCATTTTTATACACTGCATTTATTCTCTCCCAAACTTCATCTAGGTTAATGTGACCTAGATCAGTATCTATAATATTTTTGACATTGGATTTGAATGGAAAGAGAGGTGTCACACCCTAAAATTGGTATTTCATGATTTCTTTGTATTTGCTCTGAATTACTTTACCAGAGTAGAGGATGAATTTATTAAATGATACTGGAAAATTGATAATCAGGAGATATTTTCACAATCATTATTTATTTGTAAAATTGATAAAATGAAATAACTTAAAGCCAAAAAACTTATTTAAATCTCACTAGAAATTTTTACTCACAATTTCACTCATTTAAATTGCTCCAGTTCTTTTTCATTATCACGTATGAATTTCAAATTTTTATTCAACCACCTTTCTTGATTACAACTCTCCTTGTTTAAGCACTTTGTAATGCTATTGGGCGTACTCTCCTAATAAATGCAATTGAGCCAAAAAGAAATTTTACAATTTTTTTTTTTAAATTTAAAATCTCGATCCCTCTTTCCAACTCTAGCCAAAACACCAAAAATTGATCATCAATTGACTTTGAAAATTTTCAACCCTTCAAAGTTCCCATAAAAGTGTATGGCCTTTCTCTTTTTTTATGGTAAAAAATAATGAAGGATAATTCTATTTTTTATTTTTTAAATCTCCTAACTGCATCCTTACCTAATCCATATGGTTGTACGACCATAAAACCTTTTAGCCTATTGAATAAAACCAAAAAAATATTTTGCTCTTCCTTTTAATAAATTCTTTTTCTTCTACTTTTATGTGGTCATACAACTTCTTGTGTAAGTAAAAGAAATACAATTTTTTTATATGCACTCACCTATTGAGTTCGTACAACACTGTATATCTTGGTTATCATAGATAAAAACAAAAAAAATGATCTTTTTTTTATTTTGATCCTTTCACGTATCTTTTTATCCCTCTTGGGCATCATACAGTTGAATCTTCATTGCTAAAATAATCAAAAGTTTCCTTATGTTATTTATTATCAGCTTATTCCTCCCTATATAGGTCGTACAACCTCTTAACATGGTAACAAAATTAGAAATTAAAAAAATCATTAAAATCTACCTTTTGTATTAAATATGTACTCTTCTCATGGGCGAAAGATAGTCATATGGTTTTCTTGATAAATGATAACAAGTTGAAAATTGTTGATATGAATTTTCCCTTTAAATTTATAATTTTTTTACCTCTTGGGTGCCATACGGTTTTATCCCCAGCTATAAACAATAATTTTTTTTATTTTTTATCTACTTTCACCTCTCATATGGATCATATAATTCCCTTCAGCACACAAAAACAAGAAAATAAATTGATCATATATATATATATATATATATATATATATATATATATATATATATATATATATATATATATATATATATATATATATATATATCTTCACTTAGATGTCGTACGGTATGTTCTTGGCTAAGTAAAATAAAATAAGTTTAAAAACTTTCCTTTATTCTCTTTCTCTAGGGTGCATGGCTATTTTTATGATAACCAAAGCAAAATGAAAATTTAATCTTCTTTCAAATTTACTTGGCTTTGTATTACCTATTGATTGCAATAATGCTTTACCCCCTCTCAAAAGTAAGATAGAGAATGATTATAGTCTAGTATTGAGTGGAGGTTGGAAAAATAATTTGAAGATTTTTCACAATTGAATGGTTCACAATGGCTTCAAAAAAATTAGACGGGAAGGAGTTTCAATTTGCACAACTCAAGAAGAAATAATGGTAATTACAATGTGGAAGTTCTCATTTACATGACTCAAGTAAGTGTAAATCAAAATTACACGGTTGAGGGAAGTGTAATTTAAATTTTCATGACTCGAGGAAATGTTAAATGAAATTACATGACACAAAAAATAAATATTTCATTTGCATGACATGAGAAGGAAATACAACAAAAAATTCATGCATGGGGTAACCGATATATGAAATTACAAATTAAAAAATTAAAATAATTAAAAATTATTTTAATGGATTTATTATTTTTAATTTGTAATTGCACCGTGTGCAAAATCAAAAATGCAAGTTGAATTAATTGAAAAGGTTTCAAAGTACTTTTTCAAAACTAGGAAAAAGGTGAAAAAGCATTTTCACAGCTTATGAAAAATTTAGTGAACTTTTACAAATTGCGGGAAGAGCCAATGACATTTGCATGGGGAAGCTTGACAGTAATCTTGCATAGTTCGGGTGATATAATGTTTTCATTCACAATTCAATTTTCAATTAATTAATCAATTAATTTTCAAAATTTTCAAAATCTAATAAATTTTAAGCCCAAACTTAAAAATTAGCCATTAAAAACATATTTTTTGCTAATTTTTGAGATTTTTGAAAACTGTGACAACAAAATGCAAAACAAATGTGTAATGAAAAATGGTACGATGATAGGTAGGCATGACACATAATCTTAATAAATAGCATACATGAATTAAGACATGAAGATAGACTACTAAATTTTTACCATAAAATAATATGACTGAATATGAGTGCTAGAAAACACTACTCTCAACCATTGCCTTATCTTTTAGGGAAGATGCCTAGCTAAGATTGAGAGTAAAATTAATCTAAAAAAGGTGGAAATTTTGTAAGAGGGCCTTAATTAAGGTCTTATTTTTCAACTCATAAATTGAAAATCCAAGAGGAATAATTGAAATAATAAGTCTAAAGGTACATAAAGATGTTTAAAAAAATGAAGCAAAGAAATAAAAAGGTTTCAAGGTTTACTGAATAAGAATATGGGTATTTATGAGGAAAGGTTAGGTCCTATTTGTGGTCTTACACTGTAAACTCATAAAATGAAAATGAAATGATGTAAAAGAATACAAAATACCAAAAGACCAAAGATAGGAACTAAGGCAAATGTGTAAATAACCTAGAGTTGTGTAAATCACTGAAGCTAGTGATTTACTGCATAGAAAAAAGTCACTAAGTAAACCCTATAATGAATGTTAGCTCCACATTATACATACAAAAATTATGATAGGTATGCAATTAAAATGTATTAGAAGTGGAAACAGTACATGAAAGTAAAGTTATGATAGAAAATGAATCTAAGCAATGTATTTCTTAAAAAAATGAGCATTGGTCAATTCTTTAAACATGTGTCCTTCATTAGTTTATAATTTGCAATTATTAGGTCTGAGAATGTCTTAAACTAGGTAAGCCCCCACCACTTTTGGGAATATTTTCTTTCTTTGTCATGGTTATAAGTAATTTTCAACATCCACATTATGTGTGTTCACTTGCACGTCCTATACCTCCATCTCTGTGTCTTTAAAAAGACATATTACTACTCTCTCCTCCACTAGAGCTTGTTTAATCTATTCTAAGGTTCACTTATTATAGGGAACCATCCTCCTCTTCATATTAACAACATGTGTTGATATCCACATGTGTTTCCTCCCCATTTTTTCATTAGCTTCCACCTCATCTTGGAATAAAATATTCAACCTAGCCAACAAGGTTGTGCACTCCTCTTCCATCTCTTACACACTATCTTTGTGCATGCCTCAAAGTAACTATTGCATCTCTTAAAAAATTATGTAGGCTACTCAATTTTATTATATCTCATTTATCTTCGCACCCAACATTATGGACAATACAACACTCTATATATACTATTTCACCACTTACAAACCTACATAGGTTGTACCACTTATAAACCTACATATATTGCACCACTTTCAGCCCTCAAGATCTATTTTTGTGCTATTTTCAATCCTATAAAGATCAATTTATTTCACACTTCCATAACTACTAATGTGCCACTTGAAATCCAATGTTGATCTCTCTTGAGCATTCTTATTATTCTCTACCCACCTTCTTAAATAATGGAAAACACAAACCTTGATATCTTAACCTAAATATGTTTTTTTTGCTTTGATACCAAATGATGTAGCCACAATTAGAGGTCTTAAATAGGATATAACTTATACTGTGTATCCCACACTAACCCAACAAAAATTCACACAACAATATTGCTTTAAAGAGAAATTACACAACATCAAACCAATTTTGAATGATAATACCTCTCAATATTCAACACCTAAATAATAAGATAATTCACAAGATTATAAGCATATATCCAACACTATAATGTGGTTCCAAAGTAATAAATTCCAATATTTCACCTTAGATTTATAAATAAATCCACTTTCAACACTCCTTATAACTGCATTTTATACTCTCTCCAGTATGGAATAGAATGCCTTCTAAAACTGTATGGATCTATTTATATATCTACAAAAGCTACCTACTTACATTAATTTCTCTCAATAACCCAATAAGGCCTCATATATTAAATTTCATTAATACATCAAGATACACTACCATAATTAAATGCATGTTATGGTTACAATGACCCTTAACACATAACCATGTGATGTATTAATAATTTTTATACTTCCAATGTGACCATATCCTTGGTAGGTCTTTTACTCTTGTCACAAATTGTTTTCAAATGCTCATATGCCTTGTGATCAAATATAATACTAGTTGAGTTTAAGACAAAGATTCATGCTTGATGTAGATATCCAATGTGCCTGTGTGGTCAGAAGTGGTGAGAAAAATCTCCACTAAACATCACCGAAGTAAATCCAACCTTATGTCATCATAGTATAGAATATGATCTTGTGATAGCTACCAAAATTACCCTATCATTTTGAAACAAACCATAAATTATTGAAACATCCAAGGGCTTTAATAATGCTTATTATTATAAATGTACTCCTATATTTGGATGATTTAAGATTGCATGTGAACCTAGATGTTCCTAAATCATAATACTTCCTTTGGGTCAGACCATAAAAATTTTATCATTTAGGGAGGAAACTCACCTAAATATTCATTTATATAAACAAGACAAGCATAAAGTTATTCCTATATAGATCTCACTTTGTCATTATTTGGAAAACTACTTACACATTGAGAAATATATTTACACATCCTTGAATCACTATCCTAAAGAATCCAAATCTAGAAACCCCACAAAATAACAATCCCAAATGCAAGTCTGAACACCTAAATCAAGGTCTAAGTTTCATGTTTCCAAGTGTAAAAATATAAAGAGCTATATTTCATTCTATCAAATCATTGTTGAGAACACATACACATATATGAGATAACTACATATGATTTAAGCCCTCTTCACAGTATTGGACCATAGGCAACACTCAACCACTTGATGAAGTGTGGTTTGAGTTCTCTAACCCATTTTTCTTACCCATTTTATAAGCTAAACAATTGTCTAAAGTGGAGCTAGGGTTTCAAGGCAAAGGATAAAAAAAATTGAATATACACAGAAGATCGAGGGTAGGAAACTATTTAGAAAATAACTTGATGGGAAGGTGTAACAACCTATGGTGGAATATGTTGGTAAAACCTACATAGATCATTTTAATAGACAATGGAAACATATAGTAATTGTAGGTGTCTAAGATTTACCAATAGTGTCTTGACATATAGTCAATCCCCTAAGATAAGTGATCATAGATATATTGTAGACCATTTCTAATGATTATGCATAGTAAAATATTTTAGGCTAATAGCATGTAAGAATTGACTATCAATAATTAGGCTAGGATTATATGAGTTTTTAAAGAAAGCACTTTGACTCACAAAGAAGATCAAAATATGAAGAATAAACTATATTCTCTCAATAGATAAAACCATATGAAACACAGATACATTGGAAATGAGTTGAGTTTGAAATAAGCTTACAAAGGGGTTATTTATGGGAAATGCCTCTCACCAACCATTCAAAAGATTGTGAAAAGTGTCATGATCCTGTGAGGTGAGATAAATATTCAAAACACCTAAGTAAACTTAACTAGATAGGGTGTGAATGAAATCAAATGGTGAAACCAATTAGGGGGATAACCATGTTCACACCTGACTGTAGAACTACACACGAAATAATCCTATTCACATCAGCACATAGACAAAAACTATAAAAAACAAAAAAATGTTAATTACCCTATCCTCTTGTCATTTTTATAAATATTAAGTGTAATAAATTATATTATTTTACATTCACATATGTGTAATTTATGATATAGCCTATGTAATCTAAATATTCAATAGTTTGACTTATTTATATCACTAAATCCAAACTAAGTTAAAACATTTAACTCATCTTTAAACACCCCATTAATTGAAAAGGTAAGGTGCATATGGGGAGATTATGGAATCTTCTTCCCAATATAAAAACCCTTCATTTGATTGATTATTCTCTCTTATTATATTAAATAGTATCCCACACTAATCCTTGTATGATTAATACATGTATATTTTTTTTGTCTTATTAAAATTTGATGTGCCATTAAAAATGAAAGGGTTAAAACAACCATATAAAGAAAGCAAAAGCTTAAACATATTTGTAATATATTTTGTATTAGTTAAAATCCTAGATCATCCCTTCCCTCTAATGTCATCCATCTCAAGTTCTTCCATCTAAATAGGATCTCTACCCACTATAAATATATTTTCTTGTATTCTACTTTCTCTCCATTAAAATTACCAATTCGAATTACTTCTCCCACTTATATAAAATCATAGATGTCCTTTAATAAATGCATAAAATAATCATTAGATTATTTTTTTTCAATATATTGGATATTGAAGAGGAGAAAAGTAGTAAGCAACTATGTGAATCTTATCTTGACCTTTATTCACTTCAATCCATAAATAGTGTATAATAAAATTAGTATCAATGAAAAATGCCACCTTTCATAAAATTTATGAATAAATTAGGTAACTCCCCCTTAAAAGTTCTACCTCTAATAATGTAGAGTTTGTAAATTGTCAAAAAATAAGTCATTAATGTTCCATATGCAGATCCTCAAGGTCTCTATTTCTTATGATTCATGGTGTGTCTCTTGGGTTGATGTGGTAGTTTTCCTTTTCTTGAGAAAGCTAATTTCTAAAAATATATTTTCTCTCTAGAAAGTGAATTACATTGCTTCCTTGGTTGCTTTAACCTTCAGCCACTCATCCCTCATTTTAATAATTTTCTCTCTAGTAATTATTTCACTCAACTTGATTTTATCCCCTTTAAGATGATGCTTGTGATCTAAAACTTTGGCTCATGACACTTCATCTCATAATTTCACAACCATATGGCATGGACTTTCAAATTATAGCATGAAACACATCTAATACATATGGGTTTTCAATGTGCATAGTTTTTATGAGTGATTTTTCATGTTCCTCTTGCTCTTCTCAGATGGTATTGTCAATGATCACTTCACCCTCCATATGTATTTTTCTCATTTTCTAGTTGTATTCTCTTGGGTCAAATAATCGATGTTATTTATAAGGAAGCCTATTTTTTATTCATTTTTAGGAGTGGGACATTTGGTTCTGTAATAGTTGGTTATGAGCTTGCACTAATTGCATTTGGGAATGCATCTGGTGAAAAAATCACCATATTTATGCCCTCTTCTATCTCATCTTCATTCTAATCTATATTATAAGTATCCTATTACCCATGATATTGGATTAAATAGAATCCATGTAGATGAGTTTTTTTGTTATCCTAAGGCACATGGGATCATTTTTTGTTGCCATGTTTTTAAAAAAAAAATTAATAATGTTGTAATTTATTAATCAAAGAAAGAATACATAAGGAAAGGGTTTAATAAGTAGTTTCCATGTTTGTTGTTAAATAGGCAATTTTTTTGTTACTGTAATAATTTTATCTCTTAAAGAAGTTAGTTTATTGCTTTGTTTTTTTACTTTCCCCTTCAATCTAGTTATTATTTTCACTGTCATGTGTTAGTGATTATATTCTTAGAAAGAAAGACAAATCCAATTACATGTAATAAAAATCACCATGTGTAATCTTAGAATTAAAATGTCCCAAAGGTACCCATGTATAATATGTAACAACAATAGGACCCCAAACCCCTATTGTGAGAAGATCTAATAGAGTAAGTAAACCACCTAAAAGATTTTCTCCTTATATTAATTATTTGTTACTTACTGATGGTGGTGAGATAGATATATTTAAATAAGTAGTGCAAGTTGATGCCAATGAGAAGTGGAATCAATTTATGGATGAGGAGTATAACTCTCTCATCATGAACCAGACATGGGTTTTGGTAAAGCTTCTAAAGGGAAAGAAGGCATTATATAACAAGTGGGTATACAAGATGAAGGAGGAATATGGTGATAAAATGAAGTACAAGGATAGATTGGTGGTAAAAGGGTTTACACAGAAGAAAGGTATAATTTTTTTATAAAATATTTTCTACTATTTTAAAATTACTACTGTTAGAACTGATTTGAGTATAGTTGCAGTTGAAGACTTGCATTTAGAGCAGTTAGATGTGAATACTTCTTTCCTTCATGGGGATTTGGAGGAAGAGATATACATGGAGTAGCCACAAGGTTTTGAAGTCAATGGTAAGGATAATTTTTTGTGCAAATTGATGAAGAGATTGTATGGTCTTAAGCAAGCTCCAAGACAATGGTATATTAAGTTTGACAGTTTTATGATAGAACAAGGCTATTATATATGTCATTATGACCATTGTGTGTACTTTAAAAGACTTGAAAATGGTATTTATATTATCTTGATTTTGTATATGGATGACATGTTGCTGGTAGGTTCTAACATGCAAGATATTAATGTACTCAAGAGATAGTTGGGTGATTATTTTGATATGAAGGATCTATGTGTTGCTAAATAGATCTTTGTGATGAGAATAAAAAGATATAAATAATTAGATATTGACACTATCACAAGGAGAGTACATCAAGAAAGTATAGGAGAGGTTTATCATTTAGAATGTGAAATTGGTTGGGACACCTTTGGTGGGCCACTTTAAGTTAACAAAGGAGAAATGCCCCAAGACACAAGAAGACAAGAATGAAATGTCTAATACACCTTACTCATCATCAGTTGGTAGTTTAATGTATGAAATGGTGTGTAAGAGGCCATACATTACACATGTAGTGGGAGTGGTAAGTAGATTTATGAGTAATCTAGGAAAAGAACACCAATAGGTAGTAAAGTGGATTCTTCATTACCTAAGAGGGACCACATATGCAATGTTGATTTATGGTGGAATAGATGTTATTTTATAGGGATATGTTGATTCTGACATGGTAGGTGATTTGGATGGTAGGATAATCACTACTGGGTATGTGTTCATTATGGGTGGTATAGTGGTGAATTAGATATCATTTATACATAAAGTAGTGGCACTTTTTACCACAAAGGTTGAGTATGTTACTATTACATAAGTAATAAATAAGATGACATGGCTATAGATGTTGATGGAAGATTTGGGACACCAACAAAGAAAAAGTATACTTTTTAATGATAGTCAGAGTGTCATGCATTTAGTGAAGAACTTAGCATTTAATTCTAGGACAAATCACATTTAGTTGAGATATCACTTCATTTGAATATTATTGGAAGAGGAGCAACTAAATCTAGAGAATATACATATGAATGAAAATCTCGTTGACATGATGATAAAGGTGGTTACAAAAGTGAAGTTCAAATTATGTTCAACTTCAATTGGTCTTCGTGGATGAATAAGATAAAAGTGAGATATTTGTTTAGTAGATGCAGTGGGAATTTGTGTATATTGAATTCAAGTGGTATAATTGTTAAGTGTGAATTCACTATTCACAAGTCACTATTCATTATCCACTATTCATAATCACTATTCATGTGATGAGGTGGTAGTAGTGAGTTGGAAATGACTATGTAGGAGATGTGACAGGTGATGTAGGTAATGATGCAAAAGATGATGTGTCTTTTTGATGATGTGGCATGACCCACAGAGGATCTCCCATGTGATCATGTGCATGTGAATGGAGTGGGGCATAGTACCCCACTAATGTTAGGATGTGGAGCCCAAAAGCTTCACTTATGCATTATTCAGCAAATTGGGTCTATACAGTCACCGGCGTCGGTCAGGAGCGACCGACGTCGGTCAGCAGCAGTGAAGGGAATGCCGACGTCGGTAGGTAGTCGGCTGACGTCGGTCATGTCAAGCAGGCAGGAACCGCCGTCGGTTGCCTGTGCGTCCAGAATCTATTTCCGTGGACAGCAGTGTTTGTTTGCATGGCGAGTTTGAGTCTTAGTCTCGACCCGCATTTCTAATATTAGCAAGACTGAAATTAGAAGCCTTTGTTCAAGAGGCATAACTGATTGTTGTGAGAGCATGCATACGTTTGCTAATTCTATATGTAGGATTAGATCTTCTTAGCTTAGTGTATTAAGTTTTTGCAAGCAAGTCTATGAGACTATTGTAAGTTTGAAGAACAGTATAGAGTGTTGAATCAATCCAGACTTGTTGGATTTGATTGTGCTTGAGAGAGATAGCTCTTGAGGGATAGAGATCTAGTGTGAGATCTTGTGCATCTGAGAGAGGTGTGGAAGAAAGGTGTTTCTTCATTGTATTCCTTATGTAAAGAGTTTTAATACAAGTTTTCAGGGTGGTTTCTTGTATATCTTGTTCATGCTGTTATTTGATTCTAGTTACTTGTCTATCTGATTTATTTCCGCATTTATTACTTGTGTAAGAGTGTAATCATTGTTGGTTGATCCCCAACAAGTGGTATCAGAGCTCAGGTTCACTAACAGGTGGTTCAGATCTGTGTAGTGTTTATTGATTATAGGGTAGTCACAGAATTCTTGCAGGGATTTCTGTTTGAGTGGGAGAAGCAATGGCAGAAGAAAGTAAGCTCAGAATGGAAAAGTTTAATGGCAAAAACTATCAACACTGGAGAATGCAGATAGAGGATTATCTGTATCAGAAGGACTTATACTTACCGTTAAGTGGAATTGCCAAGAAGCCCAAGGACATGGAAGATGAAGATTGGGAAGTTCTTGATAGAAAGGCACTGGGGTCAATAAGGCTCAGTTTAGCATCTACTGTGATATCCAATTTATCACAGGCAAAAACTACGGTAGAGTTAATGTCTACGTTGGCAAATATGTATGAAAAACCCTCCGCTTCAAATAAGGTATATCTTATGAAGCAGTTATTTAATTTGCATATGAATGAAGGTGGATCTGTTTCTACTCATCTGAATGATTTCAATGGTATAGTTAACCAATTAAGTTCAGTCAATATTGCATTTGATGATGAAATAAAAGCTCTTCTTATATTATGTTCTTTGCCGGAAAGCTGGCACAGCTTAGTTATGGCAGTTAGTAACACTGCATCTGCATCACATATTCTGAAAGTAGAGGATGTTGTTAGTGTTATCTTGAATGAGGAAATTCGCAGGAAAAGCACAGAAGAGACATCTGGGAACGCTTTGAATTTGGAGAGCAGAGGGAGGCAGAAAGAAAAGAGCAAGAGGAGATCAAGATCTAAGTCTAAGGTGAGAGGAAGATCCAAATCCAGGAATGGCAGGAAGCCACAATGCTGGAACTGTGGAAAGATGGGGCACATAAGCAGAGATTGCTGGTCTAAGCCTAAGGAGGACAATCAGCACGAAGGAAAGGATGAAGCCAAGGTTGCAGGTATTGCACAGGATGCTTTAATTTTCTCTTTGCACAATAATAATATAGAATCTTGGGTTATAGATTCAGGTGCATCTTTTCATGCCACCCCTAACAGAGAGTATTTCAGTGACTATGTCCAAGGTGATTTCGGAATAGTGTACTTAGGGGATGATGAACCTTGTAAGATAATTGGCAAAGGTAAAGTGCAGTTAAAGATGCAGAACAGCAACACATGGGTGTTGAGAGATGTTATGCATGTTCCTAGCTTGAAAAGAAATTTGATTTCTGCAGGTAAGTTAGGAGATGAGGGTTGTACAGTAACTCTCACAGCAGAATCTTGGAAGGTGACCAAGGGTGCACTCGTTATGGCCAGAGGTAAGAGAGTAGGTACTCTCTATTTGTGTAACTATGTTACTAATGTTTCTCCCTCTGTTTTATCCACTTCAGATGTGGATGCAAAATTGTGGCATTCAAGGCTTAGCCACATGAGTGAGAAGGGGATGTCAATTCTTAAGTCCAAAGGTAAGCTTTCAGATTTAAAAGGTATTGATCTAGAATTTTGTGAGCACTGTGTATTTGGAAAACAGAGAAGGGTTAGTTTTCTCAAGACTGGGTCTACTAGGAAGAAGCACAAGCTACAGCTTGTTCACACAGACGTGTGGGGACCGGCTCAAGTTGCTTCCATTGGAGGATCACAGTACTACGTTTCATTCGTAGATGACGCCACAAGAAAGGTATGGATCTACTGTATTAAAAGGAAATCTGATGTTTTTGAGACTTTCAAGATTTGGAAAGCTATGGTTGAGAATGAAACAGGCAATAGATTGAAGTGCCTGAGATCTGACAACGGTGGAGAATTTTGTGGTCATAAGTTCAGAGATTATTGTTACATGAATGGAATCCGTAGGCAAAAGACGGTTCCAAGGACACCTCAGTAGAATGGTATTGCTGAAAGGATGAACAGGACAATAATGGAGCGTGCAAGATGTATGAGGTTGCATGCCGGCTTGCCCTTAGAGTTTTGGGCACAAGCAGTTGACACCGCAGTGTACCTGATTAACAGAGGACCTTCTACAGCTCTGGATGGTGGAATTCCAGAAGAGGCATGGACAGGTAAACAGGTAGATCTCTCATATCTCAAAGTTTTTGGTTGTGAAGCCTTTGTGCATGTTGATAAGGAAAATAGGAAAAAGCTTGATGCTAAGTCTATGAGATGCACGTTTATTGGCTATGGCTCAGATGATTTTGGTTTTAGATTATGGAATCTTGAAACTAACAAGGTAGTCAGGAGCAGAGATGTTGTTTTCAATGAGAGAGTGATGTATTGTGATCAGCTGAGGAAGCTGAATCAACTTGGGCAGAGCAATGAAGAGTTGGATGAGGTAGCGGTCCAAAATCAGCTCGCGGGAAAGAGAAATAATCACTTGCAGGGAAACACAGAGACCGACGTCGGCAGGGTAGGAACCGACGTCGGCAGAACAGGTACCGACATCGGCCACACAGAGACCGACGTCGGCAGGTCAGGGACCGAGGTCGGTCAGGAAGAACCGACGTCGGCCAGAGGCAGACCTGGAAGTGACCGTGGTCGGTCACTGTCAGAGAATTTGGGTGGACAGCGTGTTGTGGACGAGTCTCAGACACCCATCAGGAGGACAGAAAGAGTAAGTAAGCCTCCAATTCGATATTCTCCTTCTTTATTTTACCTATTGCTAACTGATGGTGGAGAACCAGAGAGTTTTGATGAAGCAATACAGGTAGAGTCCAAGGAACAGTGGGAGCTAGGCATGAAAGAGGAAATTGATTCCTTGAGTGAGAACCAGACATGGGATTTGGTTGAATTGCCAGCAGGAAAGAGGACACTGAAGAATAGATGGACTTACAGATTGAAGGAAGGTGAGAATGGAAAGATGAGATACAAGGCCAGGTTAGTAGTGAAAGGGTTTGCACAGAAACCAGGTATTGACTTTGGTGAGATATTTTCTCCTGTAGTTAAAATGACTTCTATACGGACTGTACTGTCTTTGGTTGCTACTGAGGATTTGCATCTTGAGCAGCTAGATGTTAAGACAGCTTTTCTTCATGGAGATCTGGATGAAGAAATTTACATGGAACAGCCAGAAGGATTCGAGGTCAAGGGTAAGGAGAATTTAGTGTGCAGGTTAAAGAAAAGCTTGTATGGTCTCAAGCAAGCTCCTAGGCAATGGTACTTGAAATTTGACAGGTTTATGACTGAGCACAGCTACAGTAGGTGTCAATCCGACCATTGCGTATATTTCAAGAGATTGGATAATGGTAGGTACATTATTCTATTGTTGTATGTAGATGATATGCTGGTTGCAGGATCTCACATGCAGGACATCTCAGAACTTAAGGAGAAGTTGGCTCAAAAGTTTGCTATGAAGGATTTGGGAGCAGCGAAGAAAATCCTAGGCATGAGCATAAAGAGAGACAGGAAGAATCACAGGTTGATACTGTCACAAGAAGATTATGTGAACAAGGTGTTGGAGAGGTTCAATATGCAGGATGCAAAACCGGTAAGTACACCTTTGGCTGGACATTTCAAGTTAAGTAAAGAACAATGTCCTGATTCACATGATGAGGTAGAGTACATGCAGAAGGTTCCATATTCTTCCGCAGTAGGAAGTTTGATGTATGCAATGGTGTGTACTAGACCAGATATTGCCCAAGCAGTGGGAGTAGTAAGCAAGTATATGGCCAATCCAGGTAAGGAACATTGGAAAGCAGTTCAATGGATTCTTAGATATCTGAGAGGAACCAGCAGTAAGCATTTGTGCTTTGGAGGTTCAGATACTTCTCTACATGGCTATGTAGATTCAGATATGGTAGGAGATTTGGATGGCAGGAGGAGCACTACAGGTTATGTTTTTACTGTAGGCGGAACGGCAGTTAGCTAGATATCTAAGTTGCAGAAGGTGGTTGCTTTGTCAACTACAGAGGCAGAGTATATTGCAGTCACGGAGGCTAGCAAGGAGATGATATGGATGACACGGTTCATGGATGAGCTTGGTAAGGAGCATGAGAGTTGCAGATTGTATAGTGATAGTCAGAGTGCAATCCATTTGGCCAAGAATTCGGCCTTTCATTCAAGAACTAAGCACATACAGCTAAGGTACCATTTCATACGGCAGGTATTGGAGGATGGTGAGTTGAAGCTGGAGAAGATCCATACAGATAGGAATCCTGCAGATATGTTAACTAAGCCAGTTACTAAGGAGAATTTGAATCTTCATTCAACTTCTATTGGTCTTCTTGATTGAGTTGAAGATGGGAGAGCTAGAAGATGTTGCTGTACAGGTACTGGTGCAGCTGTTTGTCTCCAAGTGGGAGATTGTTAGGATGTGGAGCCTAAAAGCTTCACTTATGCATTATTCAGCAAATCAGGTCTACACAGTCACCGGTGTCGGTCAGGAGTGACCGACGTCGGTCAGTAGCAGTAAAGGGAATGCCGACGTCGGCAGGTAGTCGGCCGACATCGGTCATGTCAAGCAGGCAGGAACCGCCGTCGGTTGCCTGTGCGTCCAGAATCTATTTCCGTGGACAGCAGTGTTTGTTTGCATGGCGAGTTTGAGTCTTAGTCTCGACCCGCGTTTCTAATATTAGCAAGACTGAAATTAGAAGCCTTTGTTCAAGAGGCATAACTGATTGTTGTGAGAGCATGCATACGTTTGCTAATTCTATATGTAGGATTAGATCTTCTTAGCTTAGTGTATTAAGTTTTTGCAAGCAAGTCTATGAGACTATTGTAAGTTTGAAGAACAGTACAGAGTGTTGAATCAATCCAGACTTGTTGGATTTGATTGTGCTTGAGAGAGATAGCTCTTGAGGGATAGAGATCTTGTGTGAGATCTTGTGCATCTAGAAGAGGTGTGGAAGAAAGGTGTTTCTTCATTGTATTCCTTATGTAAAGAGTTTAATATAAGGAGAAGTTGAATCTTCATTCAACTTCTATTGGTCTTCTTGATTGAGTTGAAGATGGGAGAGCTAGAAGATGTTGCTGTACAGGTACTGGTGCAGCTGTTTGTCTCCAAGTGGGAGATTGTTAGGATGTGGAGCCCAAAAGCTTCACTTATGCATTATTCAGCAAATTGGGTCTATACAGTCACCGGCGTCGGTCAGGAGTGACCGACGTCGGTCAGCAGCAGTGAAGGGAATGCCGACGTCGGCAGGTAGTCGGCCGACGTCGGTCATGTCAAGCAGGCAGGAACCGCCGTCGGTTGCCTGTGCGTCCAGAATCTATTTCCATGGACAGCAGTGTTTGTTTGCATGGCGAGTTTGAGTCTTAGTCTCGACCCGCGTTTCTAATATTAGCAAGACTGAAATTAGAAGCCTTTGTTCAAGAGGCATAACTGATTGTTGTGAGAGCATGCATACGTTTGCTAATTCTATATGTAGGATTAGATCTTCTTAGCTTAGTGTATTAAGTTTTTGCAAGCAAGTCTATGAGACTATTGTAAGTTTGAAGAACAGTACAGAGTGTTGAATCAATCCAGACTTGTTGGATTTGATTGTGCTTGAGAGAGATAGCTCTTGAGGGATAGAGATCTTGTGTGAGATCTTGTGCATCTAGAAGAGGTGTGGAAGAAAGGTGTTTCTTCATTGTATTCCTTATGTAAAGAGTTTAATACAAGTTTTCAGGGTGGTTTCTTGTATATCTTGTTCATGCTGTTATTTGATTCTAGTTACTTGTCTATCTAATTTATTTCCGCGTTTATTGCTTTCATAAGTGTGTAATCATTGTTGGTTGATCCCCAACAACTAAGGGACAAGATTTTGTCATTATTAGTTAATATGGTGTTGTATTTTGGTGATAATAAGATAAGGTAAGAGATGGAGTGAATATCTTAGGTAGAATCATGATTTGACATGTGGGAGAAGTTAAAAAGGTGTTGGGACATCTTTTGGAGGCTTGTGTGCACATAAGATAGTGGGGGGCATTGTTTACTATTCTTGATTGGAGGCACATGTGAAGTGGGGCATAGAATATTGGATGGACATGGAGGAATTCAAGGGGCATCATGAAGATTCCATTTACTTTTGACCCTTGAAAATGGGTCAAACATGCCACTTGTGATATTTTTAGCCCACATGGATATGGGGTGCATTGTTCTCCCTTCCTCTTAGTTTATCTCTCACTCTTATCTCTCTCATGTAAATGTTATAAATCATATCTCTCTCATGATATGTAAAATAATGAGTTCTTTCATTCATTATATTCTCATTGTAAGCCTTACAAAGGCATTGAAGACTTTTGAAGTCTTAGATGTAAATCTTGGAAGAGAACTTGTGGTAAGCTTTGTGTTAGCTTACAAAGGTGCATGGTGTGAAGGATTTTAAAGCATTTGTGTGTAATCTTGGTAGATATCTTGTGTTAATATTGGTTGAAATCTTGGGAGTAAGCTTGGTTTTTAGCTTATAAAGTTGCAAGAAGAAGTGAGGATTAGTGAGGTCTTTGGTTGCAAACTTGGTAGAAAGTTTGTGTGAAATCTTTGTTGTAAGCTTGTGGGAAGCTTGGTATAAATATTTGGTTTTAAGATTGGTTTTAGATTATAAAGGGGCATAGAAGAAAGGAGATGAGAGATAGGTGTGATAGGGTATTGTCACATGTGTTTCTCCCTATTGCTACTAGTACTAAAAGGTTGAGCATATTTCTCTAGTAGATGTAGCCCATTAGGTGAACCATGCTATATTGGTGTCTCCTTTGTGCATGGTTTGATTTATTGTGTAATTATTTTTATTTCCATTTTACATAACTTTTATCCTTTTACAATTTATGAGAATATTTTTCCATTAAATTTATCTTAGCATTAAATAAGTAGTTTGTTAAATATGTAGTAACTTGTGGTGTTGTAATATTGTTGTCTCCTAAAGAAGTTAGTTTATTGATTTGTTTTTTTACTTTCCCCTTCAATCTAATTTTTACTATCACTATTAGGTGTTACTGATTTTAGTCTTAGAATGAAAGACAAATCCAATTTCATGTAATAAAAATCACCCTGTGCAATGTTGGTTCAACTAAGCAGGTCTTTGGACTTTGGTTTTCTGTGCTTTATCCATATTTGAAATGTTATTAGAAAATAAAAAATCATTGTATTTGAATAAAGGAGACAAAAATTCCCCCCATTACCTATATATTTATTTTATATCTCTGATGTAGCTCTTGATCTAATACTTGCTATTATAGATCTATGATCTGCTATAGAAATCAATACAAGTTACTTATAAATATGTGATCTATTGTTATGTTAGATGTGTGATATTCAAATAATTGAATGCCTACTATATTCCCTTAAGATGTAATTCACAAAGATTCCAAAATAATCTATGTTAGTTTAGATCCTCCCTACAATTAAAATAAACTATGTTGGTTCAATTATTCATAGATTTAGTGATTACAAAAGACATCCAAGGTTTGATTCTCCTTCCCCTTTGCTCATGGTTTTATTTCCCTTGGTATCTATTTGTATTTCATGCAAGCTATGAATCTCCATCTATTCATTTAATGAACACTCAACTTCTTTCAAGATTTGCATTTTTTTTAATCATTGATTTATTAGCCCTATATTTTTTTTGGACTTTTAAATGAAAACCAAACATATTATATGATGGTGTGATGTAAGCACCATAAAAATCTACCATTCAGATAAAAAATCATGGAGAATTCTGGGGTTTCTACTGTCTTTTTACCTTATTTTACATGTAGTTATATAAAAAGTATAAGACTTTAAATTATTCATATTATTTAATATATTACAATAAAACACTGATTAAATTGAAGGCTTTTAGAGATAGTATTTCCAAAAGCCTTCAATCTGATCAATTTTTTATTGTAATACTTTAAATAATCTGAATAATTCAAATTTTTATGTTTTTTTATATAACTAAATATAAAATAATTGTACACAGTAGTTTCAAAAGACTTCAATCTAATCTTTATGAATTATGAAAGCATCAAATCTTTCAATAAAACATTGATTTAAATGTTAAAGTTAAATTCTATTTGAACAATCACACTTATTATAAATAGTATACCTAAAGGATTTAGATACTTAATTTTGTTTTGTTTATATTGGTCTAAGATAGTGTCTAAGTGATAAGAAGGGATGAAAATAAAATAAAAATCAATCAGATCAAGAACTAGGTGTTTGAAATCACCAAGATGAATCCATTAGTCTTTAGATGTGTGCACCAGATAATAACATCTATAATATACTAGATTTGTCTATTTATAAATTACTTCTATAATTCATCATATTTCATTACCATTTCTTGCAATACATCTATGTATATGATATCAAGGGCTCATTATTTTCATAGTATACATAAATGTGTCTTCTTCTATTTGAAACCATAGGTCCATTTTCAACACTATGTTTAGGCCTACAAAAGGGGAAGAAGGTGGGTTGAACTAACCTCAAACACTCCCTAATGAATGGCTAAGTTCTTCCTACATATATAATAATTTGAAAATGGAATTAAAATCGCGTGTAATTCTCCTAGTTTGGTGTATGTGTGTAATGGTGCTTTTTAAGTGAATGCAACCTGAAATCTAGATTTTGATGCATGATAAATAGAAAACTTGTCTTGGATTAGGTGCTTCAAACTTGGCTAGGGTTTAATCCTTATAACTAATTTATGAATTGGGAAATATAGGGTGGTCCTTTTGAATGTGTATAAGTGTATAGATGTTTCCTTGAGGACTGTTAGATAATTCTATATAGGAAAATAGACTTAGACCTATTGTGTATTTATATGAGAATATTTTGGTATTTTATCATGCCACCAACATAAAAAATGCATTGGCTAACCCATAAATATGCTTTGAATTTAAAAAATGACCATTTATTGGCATTGGGATAGATCCATTGGAGTTGGATGCCTATGTAATTCCACATGCATTTGAGTCTAATAGATTCATATAAAAGGTAGAAATATTGACTTGATGATCTATAGACATTCTAAGTATGATTTTAAGCAGGTTAATAATAGACTATAGAATTTATGTAGGTGACTGACATCAAATCATGAAGTTTAATCAAATCAGAAAGTTCAAACCCATATAAAAAATGTGGATAGAAGATAAGGATGTTTAAGATCCATATGTGTGTGCACAATTCATGTGAGGTGAAGGTAGGTCAACACTAACATTACTTGGTGCCTAATACCATAATTTAGTGTCTACAAATGCTTCATTTTATTCTAGTATTGAAATAAAAAGTAATGTTATAGTAAAAAAATAAATAGATATACCTAATTATGGATAACACACTTTTTTATTTAGGACAAGGATTCGAAAGTGTAGCTTTCTCCAAGAAAACATGCAATGAACATGAAACAAGAAATGTACATATGTGATAATGAAATCTAAAATGAAAAATAAACTTTAAAAAATTAAAGAGAAATGAAGGAATAAACCTATAAGTGGATGAACCATGTTACCCATGATGTTGTTGGAGATGATGCTTCCTACTGAAACATTAGAAATTATGCTTCATCTTGAAGAATTTGAGAATTTGGTTCTTGTTGGAGCATTTGGATAATTAAAGGTGATTGTGCCTCAATGGAGTATGAAACTAAGGCAAGGGCCATGGGTTAGGAAAAAAAATTCCTCATTCCTTCAGAGTAGTGTTAAGTCACTGAGTAATGTTGAACCTCAATCACACTACACATTTAACTTATCTTAAACCTTAAGATAAAAATAGTACCTTATGCTAGAATCATGTAGGCTAAATCATCTAATATAAATGAAATTAGAGATTCAATATGTTACTTTTGGTACCATTAATGTCAAATCAATGTCATGATCTTAAATATCAAAATATAATAGTGTGTGCATGAAAAATTTTCAAGCCCCATAATCTAATATAATTAGTGCCAACACACAAAAAACTACAATAGTGGACACATGAATAGTTTTCATGCCCCCAATCTGATCCAACTAACAAAAACATGATATATAATTTTGTACATGTATATCTTATTTTTTCCCAACTTTGGAATATTATAAAACCTATAACTCATGTTCTTGTAAAATGTGTTCATATTCATTGCATATGCACCTAAAATTTGTCTCAATTTTCAAGAATATGTACCATAATTTGAATAAAAGTAATATTTTGAACAATATGAATTTTTCAAATCATGTGATTTATTCCAAAATATATATTATCTATAAATGGAAGATTAAATATCTATAACAAGCCCACTAATTTTCCCTCCTTTTGAGGTGAGGGATGTAGACTAAAAATTACTTATCTCAAAATAAAATAGTTAACATCATGTTATATAGAAAGATGTAATCATTTAGAAGCATGTCCTAACATGTGGATAATATGCCATCATAGTAATGACTATGTTATCAAAACATAAATGAAACATGTAATGTAAGGCATACACATGTTATGTAAAGATAAATATAGAAATTAGGCATGCAATAATGATCATCACTGATATTACTAATGAATAGTAACATATGCAGGAAGGTGCATGATATGGATCATGACACCACACAAAAGAAGAAAGGTGTGTGACATGAACCATAAAACCACAAATTCAATAGAAAATCCTAGATTTATCTACTCATATTCATAAAATTTTATGGACATGACACACATATTAAATAACATACAATAACAATTAATGTCATGCAAGGCAAGATCCATACATAATGGATAATCAAAAGTCACACAAGGTAAGAGCCACACATAATGGACAAATAAATGTCACATAAAGCAAGAGTAACATACAATGGAAAATGAATGTCACACAAGGCAAGAGCTACACATAATAGACAATCAAATGTCACACAACAAGGTAAGGGCACAAAAAAAGAGTCATGCCATGAAAATTAAATTAAGAAAAAGCAACAAAAGAAGGCAAGGGCCTAACGAAAGAGTCATAGAATAACAAATCAATGAATTCAAGGGTCTAAAGAAAGAGTCATACAATAAAAACTAAATCAATCAAGAGTGAATAAGAAAAGGCAAGTTCCCAAATAAAGAGGCATAAATCATACAATCAATAAAACAATGGAATACACTAAGCAAGACATACACAATAATAATCAAATATTATCCTATAGAAAATAAAATAGTAGAAATGAGGTATAGAACAAGTCAAACTATTCAATATAATTTAATGTCTGAGCATAGCTAATTAGCATATCCATGAAATGTGGCGCTATAAAGAATACAAACAAGAGAAAGACATGTAAACAATCAATTTAACTCGATAGGATAAATGAAAAGGTCATAAAAAGATATAAATTGTAACAATATAACATATGAAATGATATTCCCCAACATTGGCATGGCCCCTCGGTATAACAATGTCATGTATTTATGCATCCATGTATCATGTAGAACTTGTATGTCATTCATCACTCTCATATATATCATGAAATGCATGCACATATGGAAAATGATATGTTATCTACTAAACATGTGATAAATAACATAAATGAGATAATGTAAACTAAAAAACATGTCATGCTTAGGACCTGATTTTGAATATTTTTATTTTTTATATTTTTAAAATATTTTGCTTATGTAAAAATGGTAACCAATTATCCCAACAAGGGGATAATCACATGTAGGTCTTGTATCAGAAATGGGGATGGTCACCTATTATGAGTGAGTAGTGTCATAAGTATATATATTTGAATTTTATAAATGATCTCATGTTATAATGTAACCATCATCATCAACATGAATCATAAGATCATGTGTACATGATGAGTAATTCTAGGGAGCATAATATCATGTGTAATTTGTTGTATAGTAGGAAAAACATGTGTATGTTATTTTTGTGAAACATGATGAGTTGTTTGTAACACTAGATTAAAATGTGGAGTAGATGATTACTGATGTGAGCTTTGAATAACTCTCCTATGTAATGGGCATTGAATCACTAGTCATCTAGGAAAGTATACTACCTTTCTCTAAATTGCCTATGTAGAATGATCCTGAATAGGTGCAGTAACTAACTACATAGAATGAAACTAAATAGGTTGAATAACTAACATAAAATAATGAACATGAATAGGTTGAATAAATTATTGTGGTGATGGTGTGTGTGGAGGAAGAAATGCCTCTAGCTGAATAGTATACTCATATAAAATACCTAGAATTATGACCATCCTACTACCATGTATATACTTGACACATATTTGTACTAAAGATGGTAATGAATAGATATTATGTAATTAAGGGCATCCTAATATGTCAAATACCCATTATACTAGGTAAGACTAAGAAAAAAATACCAACTATTGTAGGGCCCACCTTAAGTGGTAGCACAATGTACCTAAGTAGGTTCTATCTCTTCTATCAAATCCTTTGACTATTTTTATTGTATCCATCAAATCCTCATGTTATGCTAAGAGTATGAAGAAGTGTAATTTTAAAAATGTGTTTAATTAAACCATTGTCTACCAAGTCAATATGTATAGGTTGTGAATTAATGTATGCTCATATAAATAGTGATGTATATGTAGGATCATCATCTAAAATTTCACTGTTATCAAATGTAATTGTAGGCCATTGTACATATGTGATTATAAGTTTACCAATACTATCACCTAATGGATGATTATATTCCTAAGGAGGAGGATGTGTATTGTATGTCATATGCACCTCAAAATTATCCTTAGTTTATATCACCTCATGATTTGGAAATGGATTAGAAAATATTTTCAACTTTGCATTCCCATTTAATTATGTTCCTAAATCATTCAAAAGTGTGTGAAGCTCAATAATGTTATCATCAATGACATCTCAGATCTTATGTCTTAGCCAAAATCATCTAATTTTAGAATGCCCCTCACATCTATGGTAGTCACAATATGCATTATTGTCGTGTCCCTTAGATAGAGGCTTACTCACATCAAAATCCTTTGGGGGAGGGGGAGATATAAGGTTGTACTCAAGTAAATTTTTTAAAAGCGTATGAAGAGTTTCACATAATCTTTAAAATTTCTTCCTTTATTGATTGGATATGAAAAGTCAATTAGTATGCCATGACACTAAATTAATTATTATTTGTGCCTCATTATTAGTATCATTTGATTTAACATTTTAACTTGGTTTGTTTTGAAACTTTGCATTTGAATTAGTTGGAACTTTAGACACATATTTTAGCTTATTCAAAACTATGAGCTCAACTTCTCAATATCTAGTTGTATGACATAGCTCATCAAATGATTTGAATCTCATGAACATAATAGACTCATGGAGAGGGGATTTTTCTTTTTAAATATATCTTGTAACTTATATTTTACCATAATATTTTTCATCTTAGAAAGCATGGTCTTACACTAAATTACATAGTCCTTGATTGGTTCATTAGATCCTTAAGTTTTATAATTTGGGCATAAGATAATTTCTTGATTGAAAAATATACTAGAAACTAATCATCTAATGGATTGAATGCCTTAACTGATTGAAATGAGAATTCATATAATTAATATAAATCATAGTCCTTAAGACTTTATAGAAATAATTTAGTCAAAAAAATTATCATTAAAGGCATAATCTAAGCATGTTAGGTGAAAGGCTCTCAAGTGTTGCTTTGGATCACCTTTAACATCATATACTATAATCTTAAGAGATATGAATCATATAGATAAGGGATAAGATGAAATATTTGGAGCTAATGTATTATGAAGTAAAGCACAGGAATCAATTAAATGCCTTTCTCTAGAATCACCCTAATCTAATTGTAACACCTTAGCCCACATATCTATAACAATCTGCTCTAGGGATTGTGTAGTAGGTGAGAATGATGATGTCACATGAGTAGAAATTTAAGATGTACATCGGTTGGCTATGTATGAATAGACATAATAATTTGATGGAAACCTTATGTTTTCCCCACACCATTGGTGGGCATTAAATGTGTAGCCAAAGGTGTGGGCATAGGAACAATATCTATAGTAGTTTGAACACCTATGATGGAATTAGTACCTCCAAAAGGTATATTAGCATCATTGAATATTTCATGTTGTTTTTCCTCATATATGATAGCCTTACCAAGTGTTTTATGTCTGTATCTTTTTATATATAGTGATGTAACATGCATTTGTGGGTTCATTTTAAGAAACTAATGTAATTCCCTTTCATCTTTTACATCAAATCTATCAAGAAATTTCAAATATTCATTTCCTTTATTAACATTCATAGTATTTTTTTGGTCTAATATGATTATGAGGGAAATTTTAAAATTAGGTCTGAAAATCAAATTTAAATATATAAATATGAAACCCTAGAAAAATAGATGAAACCTTTAATGAAAACCTAGGGTATTGCTATGTTTTAAAAAAAATTGATGATCTGGGTAGCAATTTAGGCGACAATTCGGGTGACAGTTCCACCCTAATTGATGACAAAACTTCTGAGAGCCATAACGTTTGCACCATAGCTCCAATTGACTCACCATTTGAACCGTTGGAAATATAAGAATGAGGAGAACATCATGATATGGCATGGATATATTATTGATGAAGTTTGACCCTTGAAAACCTAATGGAAGTGCCCCAAATTTTAATTTTATTAGTGCAGTCTAAAAATAGTAAGTTTCTAAAAATAGTAATTCCTCAAATTTTGTATTATTTTAAAGCATGGAAGTCAAACCACTAATCTCCCTCAAGATTGGTGACCTTCCAAATCCTCCCCCTACTTTCAAAATAGGTATAAATAAGATGTAACCTGAAATGGAAAATCAAACACTCTTCCCAGAGATAAGCATATAGTTGTATTGCGATCTTGAGTAATAATACATCTCTTCTCAGAGAATTCATTGTTACTATGTTATTTCTTTGTTCTTGAAATATTTATCAACCAGAACTTCTAAGTTTTGGAGCAGTGGTATCAGAGCAGTTTGTCTTGAGAGTGTATGATCTTGAGGATGAGGTCAGGCTACAAGAAGCTTAGGTGGAAAACAATAGAGGTTCCAAACTATCCACCTATTCGCTCCAAATGACTTCAAATAGTGGATGACACCGAGACATCTGATCCTTTCAAGGAAATGGTAAATGAAGCCCTCTAATGACAATAAGCATAGATGCTATAATAATTTTCCCAAATTCTTCAACAACTCTTGATGGAAAATTCTAGCTCCTCAGCTACACTTCTTGGCTCCTCATCCATGGAACGTCCTTTCAATGCCCCAACACCCTTCAAGGTTCAGGTGAATTTTGATATTCCAAAATTTGAAGGCAAAATCAATACTGATGCAGTAGAAAATTGGTTAGATCAATTATCTTCCTACTTCTCTGTAAACAAATTCATCGATGGAGAAAATATCACTTTTGCTCTTTTGAAAGCATCATTTCCCATAAAAAACTGGTGGGAAGTGTACAAAAAGAGGTTCAGTATAGATGACATTGGCCTTGAGGTGGAACCTACCTAGGATGATTTTGTGGAAGCAGTGAAAGAAGAATACTATCCCATTAGAGCATATGATGATCTGTACATATAGTGGTAACAACTTCACCAAGGTAAGGACCAATCTATTCAAGATTACATAGATATTTTTCATTCTTTGTCTACAAGATTGGGCATCCAAGAAAGTGAGAAACGTAAGACTCTCAAATATTGTGGTGGACTACAATGGTACATACGGGGGGAAATGGAACTCTTTAATTTGGAAACCTTCAGTGAGGGCTACAAATGCATAGTGAAGATTGAGCAGAAGCATGGTAGAAAGAGTATGAAGAGTCAGCCCTCAAAATGGAAAAGTGATAAGGAAGGTCAAACATGAGGCTTTTTGCATTAATATTTTGTCGTCAAGTAACCAATGGCAAAATCGGTATATCAGCCATAGTACAATGAGATTTATACGGCAAAAAGTGTGGGTTTATCAAATCAAAATGAGATAAATCTCTCCTCTCATCAAGGTGAGGTTACCTAAAAATTACTTATATGATATATATATATATATATATATATATATATATATATATATATATATATATATATAAGCATAAAATAACACTCAGGGTAGGATAACACTATCCATCTCTCTTTTTTCAGAGATGATGTTCATAGAGGAAAAGAGAAATCCTAGTTGATGACTGAAAGCATTCCTCTTCCTTCAGAAATGATGTTCAACAAATAGCAAAAAAAAAATTTGGGTAGTAACTAGGTTTAAGAAAAACCCACAAAAGTGCAAAGTCTTTCATTGTTTCCATCACTGATTCGAAGCGTACGTAATAGTAGAGTGAGGTGCATCTCAAAGTCTTCACCTAAAAATACAACAGATAATAAGATCACAAAGGATAATAGCAGTTCAAAGTCTTTTTGATATCCTTCAGAATGTCTTCAGATAATTTCCACACACACTTTGCTTATTTAATCAAATAGATGATATATTATTAGGAAAGAGAACATAAGAATGATCTCCTAAATAACACAAATTATTTCAACACAAAGTCTGAAAATAACCTACTTCTCATTCATTCAAGAAAATATGATTTACAAGCTGAGATCAAAGTCTCAAGAATTATCTCAATTTTGGCAAAATTTTTGCTCTCAATTATCCAGAGATATATTACAAAAGAGGCTCCCTCTATATATATAGGAAAAAGCTTTCAAAATTGAGAAAAAACTTAATTATTAAAACCTAGTCAAAGATGAGTCTTTGTTGAATTTGGGACTTTTCTATATTTTTACATGTATTTACACATGATAAAAGTACATGTGCAAATGTCCCAAGTCAATTACAAAGTACATGAGAAAAATGGAGAAGAAGAAATGGAAGAACAGTTCAACTTTTGTCACCAGCCTTCTTTAGATGAGCATCGTACATGGCGATAGCTGCCTGTATCTCGATACTATCTGGTGCAATAGTATTTTTGAAGACCACCTTAGCTCTAACTGTGGTGTCTCTCATTGCTATGATTGATTTTTCATGACTAGTTAACTTGGTTCTCAGATTGTCTAGAGTTAATTGATTATCTAAAATATTATGCACAAAAGCCATTGAGAATGCTTTCTCTTCAAATTCCCTTCAGATCATACCTTTGAATTCCTAAATCATCTCCTCTACTAAAATGAATTGGTTTTCTCAAGAGGTGAGTCTGAAAGGTAACTCCTCCAATTTATTCAACAGACTCGTATCAGTTTCTTCACTGGTGTCCTTGGAAGATTTGAGGTTGTTGATTAGTTCCTTAAGTACCTAAATCTTGTATATCAGTGATTCTTTAATTTCAATATAAGAATCTCTATCGGCAATGATGCCGATTGATACTAGGGTACGTATTTTTAGCTCTTTCATCTCTATCCATTTGCTAAGATATTTATCTGTGCTTTCAATATCTTGATAAATAATATTGATAAGGTCTTCTAACTTTGTTCTCACTTTCTTCATTTTACCTGTCTTCTTAGACACCTCTATAAACAATGAAATCCCCTATGCATGCATCTTATCTAGGTAATCTTCAAGTACTTTTCCCTTTAGATAAGTCTTTTTTGCTTTCTGGATTATAGGATCATCTACAAAGAAAGCCTTTGGAGTAACCGCTTTTGGAGCAAAAGTGAATCTCCTGATCACTGCGGTCAATTATTCCACCATTGCTTTGTAATGATCTTTCATTTCTCTTTCTCTATCAAATTTCTGGACCATAATATCCATCATGGATTTCAAATCACTTTTGGCACCCTCGTGAGTTATTTTCCCTAACTCAACTCGAGAAATGGAGTAGCTGCTCATATCAAAATTTTCAAGAGTCACATCCTGTGGGGGTTTGGCTATCTCCAAAAATTTGTGCCCCTTATCTCCAATCATTTTTGAAAGGATTTTTGGCTTCTTGGGGGTCTTAGCTTTCACCGATACTATTTTACCAAAGTCAAAGTCATCTAAAGATATGGCTTGCTTTTTTATTTTGTGTGTGAAAGTTGAAAACCAAGGTGGGAGAGCAGAAGCACTTATATTGGCAACAATCCCTATAGTTGGTGTCACTAGGGTAGCACCTACACTACTAGTGGGAATAGTGGGCATAGTGGGTGTAGTATCAGTCAAAATCACACTTGCTACTAAATGGTTGAAGGTGAAACTATCTCTGATGTTGAAAGAAGGAGATGACAAATTGGGGATAGATCCTGATGAATGAAGAACATCTCCAGAAGCACCCTGAGGGTCACCAAAAATAAATTTATAAGGAGAGGTAGCTCCAAAAGAGAGAATATTGATCGGAGAAATAGGAAAAGGAGTTGCAACAGGTGAGTGGGGTAGAGAAGAAGAAATTCCTATGTCTGGTTGTGCACCTTCTTGCAAAGATTGAGCTTCCATTCCCTATTGACCCATAGGTCTGTCATCAATTTCTATCTATTCTGCCGCTTGTTCTTGGGTGCTTTGTTTCTTAACCCCCATATCTATTGGCTCTATCTCTTTCTCATCAACCTTTGATTTCTTTGATACAAAAATGATCCTAGACTTATGGGGCCTAGAAGGAGAAAGAACATCACTTTTATTCTTTGTTCTATTTTCCGCTCTCCTCCTTGTCTCTTCTCGAAATTTAGCCTCTAATCCCGTGATGAATTATTTTAAAGTGATCCCCTTATTTTCTAACCAATCATTGGTGTTAGCCACTATTGGTTTAAATGTCATCCTCAAAGAGGTTAACTCTTTCTGAGACCATTAGATCAGAGGAAGAGGAGAGTTAGCGACTTGTTCAGCAAGATACCTGCTATTGACCAGATCTCTATCATCTACTAGATTTGGAGGAATATCAGCAAGCCCTAGATACTCTATTTGTTTGAGAGATAGTCTACTGTAGTCCATTTTCCTAATATCTTCTGTTGTCCTTAAATCTATCTAGATGTCTTCGATCATGGGTTCATGGAAATGAGTCTTCCTTCTAATCATGTCTTTGACAACTTTGTAGTCAAAATTGGGCCTTCTTTTGAAATGCTTTATGGTTACAAGTTGCATTTTGGTCTCCATTGCCCTTGCTTTTGTAGCGGTCAATACCGAGTACCTGCCAATTTCAATTAGGAATCTGAAACTAGGTTTCTTAAGTTCCATCTATTTATTGTGTACAAAAATAATTTGTCTACACAGCTCCATCAGGACCAATTTATCCAAAGGAAATCTATGGAGTATATAGGGATAGCCTTGGAAAAAGATAACCCATAAATATCAAAAAGAAGGGAACTACAAGAACATACATCCGAAGTCATTCACAATAGTCCAGGCTTCATCTGACACTCTTTTTTGCTCTAATTAAGAGTTGAAGAGACACAAAATTACCACGAAGAAGGCATCATTTACCCTCCTAAAATGATGAATTGAACCCTTCAATGTCAACTGAGGGTAATATTGATATACAGGGGTGATTTTCCTATCTCCTTCTGATGTCAAACCTGGAAAGGTTCTCATCAATGCTGTAATATATACTAGGTATGAAGTCATACAGAACTTCAAAGTAGTAGACACCTTTGTCAATTGCTCATGCAGAGCATTGTTGATCTATTCACCCCAAAAAATGACTTGTTTCCCTTGGAAGATTATTTTGATGAAGGGATACATCTATTCGTGAAATTGGGAAGAAGATGGTAAACCTCATACTCTACTAAGAAGAGTAATCAAGTCACCAACTTCTTCTATAAAGTCACTCTTTAGAAAGTTTCGTGGCCATATGGACAAGTTGGCTTTGGGAGTTTTGAGCCATCTATTATTGATCACCTTTCACCTTCTCAGGGTCTTTATCATATTCCTTTTGTGCTTCAATGAAGTTGATCTTTAACACTTCAGTAGAAGGAGAGCACATGAAAACTTTATCAATGAACTCAGGGTCCAGTTGAATTACTACATTGCCACTAGCATCTGACACAACTCTGGTATCTTTGTTGTAGAATTGGGTGCACTAGAGGATGAACTCTGTGGGATGTGCCACCACAAAAAAAGAGGAGACCAGATGGATATTGCTCTCAATTATTCTCTTCATTTTGGAGCTTGGATTTTTTGCCTTGGTTCTCTCTACGAACTCGGCCATATCTACGTGCTCGATCTTTGTATCCCTAATGTCTTCAACATTAGAAGTGATTGAGGTGATTGGAAAAATACCTTGATATTGGTATTTCATCATCTTTGACTTCTTTGGAGAAACTTCAGTCATCGGGATGAGCCTTTGTCAAAAGTATGTTGATGAAGAAGGATCTTGAGGAGAAACTGCAATAAGAGTCATGATCACACAATTAGGGGAAATATTGGTAATCTAGAAAAATTGCACGTTGGGTGATCATGACCAGGGAAATGTGCTTAAAAGGGCTGAGGTGTGAGCAGGTTGAAAAGTGGAAGGGAAGTGGGCTCAGAAAAAAAAATGAGAAAAATGAAAATTCCCTCAGAGTTAGGTTTTAAACAGAGGAAAGCATGCAGGGGTGCCAAAAATTGCCGCTCTTGCATGTTAAAGAAGGTTTTTGTGCATAGGCAACAAAAATTATCACCTATGCACGTCAAGGTAGAAAGGTTTACATCGGTAGCAAAATTTGCCACCGACGCATGTGGAAGGTCAAATGTGCATAGGCAACAAAAATTGCTGCCAATGCACGTAGTCAAAAGTTTCGTGTAATGGTGGCAAAAATCACCGCCCTTGCACATGGTTGGGAAGTCAGGTGCATTGGTGGCAATTTTTACCACCAATGCACATAGTTTGCTGGTCATATGTACATCAGTGGTGAAATTCACCGCTGATACGTATGGAAAAATAGAAGGTATTAATGGCAGTGATTTTTGCCACCATTACTCAGGAAAGAATGGCCAAATGGTGCAAGGGGGGAAGGAGGAGGGTCAAGGCATGGTTGGGTTGCCTTGTTAGTAGGAAATAGGAGGGAAAAGAAGACAAAATGGAGAAAAATTAGAAAAGAAAAGAATGAAAGAAAAACTATGAAAAAAAGAGAAAGAAAATGAAAAACAAAAATTAAAACCCTACCTGAAGAATAATACAAAATGATGCTTGAATACAATAAAAACACACTTCCTCTAGCTCACTTGATCATCCAGGGGTAGGGAGGAGGAGAAAAAAAGAATAATGGGTTGAAATAAGGAAGAAATGGGATTAAATGGGGGCAAAAATCACCCCAGACCACTTGGCATGCATGGCCATAAATGTCGCGTGCAAAAATTGAGACCATGCAGGGGCGGCAATTTTTGCCGCCTCTACATGTGAAGTTGGAAAGAGATGTAAGGGTAACAAAAATCATTGCTCCTAAATGGAAAGCAATAAATGATGCAAGGGTGAAAAATTTCACCGCTCTTGTACGATGGATGCAAGGGTGGTGAAAAATGCCACCTTTGCATGAGAAACACAAAACAACATGCAGTAGAGGTGAAAATTGCCACCCTTGCATGTTAACTCAAGAAAACAACTAACTCTGAGAAATGGGGAAAGATTTATCATCTAGCCACATCAAGATTGTAATGATTTTCACATTTTTGGGAAAATGCAACAAGGGAACGTCATGAACTTTGAACGATGCCACGTGAGCAAACATGAGAACAAGAAAAACTTGCCTCGAAAGACAAACTTAGAGTGAAAAACATGAAATGGACGAGTTTCATAGGGTTTGTTCCAAAAATGAGCATAACTAATTTTGGGAACAACAGCTGGCTCATGTTGGGGAACTTCCATTGATCAAACTAATCGATGGGAGTAAAAACCAGTCTCTAAGTGCCTTCATCCAAGCCATTGGGCTATGAAGTCAAGCCAAAAAAGGAAAAGACACAAAAAACTAAAAGAAAATAAACAACACAAAAACTATACAAATGTACAAGTGAACTCATCTAATACTTCAAGGATTAAAGTGCTTCAGATGCTACCCACTGTGAGGCAGTGAGAATGGCACTCCATCTTGATACTCCAGCAAGAATCTATTTTCACCACAGACCTGACGAATGGTAAATGGAACTCTCCACAAAGAATCAAATTTGTCGTGCATTCCTTTTGGTTCTCTCCTCTTGTCCCACAACAAGACTTGATCTCCAATCTTAAAATCATGAATCTTTGCCCTCTTGTCAAAGATTTTCTTCACCTGATTTTGATGTGCAGTAATTCGGTCCACCACCATGGTTAATTTCTCATTTAATTCAGTTAGACACATGATCCTTTTATCAATAGAATTTTTGAAGGTTAAATCTTTGATTGCCTTTGTTAACCTAAGTGCTGGTAGTTTCGAGGTGATTGGTATTTTTGCATTCAAGCCATACAAAATTTGGAATGGTGACATGCTTATGGCCCTCTTAGGTGTAATTCTATCTACCCACAAAGTGTTAAATAATACTTTATGCCAAGTCCTCTAATTATCATCTACCAGTTTCCTGATAATAATAACCAGATTCTTGTTTCTCGATTCTGCTTGGCCATTTTCTTGTAAAAAATAATTAGAAGTGTGGGAGAGAGTAATTCCATAATAAAAATAGAACTGGATAATCTCATGAGAAGAGAAATAGGCTGCATTATCTATTACAATCTTAGTTGGAACCCCAAATTGAGAAATAATATTTTCCTTAAGAAAATTACATACCACTTTTGAAGTAGCGTGCTTAGTTGGAATGGCTTCCACCGATTTGGTAAAGTAATCAGTCGTAGTGATGACATAATCATGCCCAACAATTGAAGATGGGTTGACTGCACCAATGAATTCAATACCCCATTATTGAAAAGGTTCTTCAATTACCACTACCTTGAGGGGTAACGCGGCCAATTTAAGTTTCTCGATGAACTGCTGACACAATTCACACCTACGCACCCATTTGTAAGTATCTTGAAATAATGTAGGCTAATAGTACCTTGCTCATAGAATTTTATGAGCCGTTACTAGTGCAAAAAATTGTCCTCCATAGGCCAAATTGTGGAAAGACTCCAAAAGTTTACCTTGTTACACTTTATCGACGCAGCGAAGAAATACCCATCAAGGCTTCTCTTATATAAACCATTGTCCTATAAGACATAGCTAGTAGCCTTTAGCTTAACATTCCTTTTTTATTTGTAGGATAGATGAGTGGGACACTCACCATAGGTAATAAAGTGAATGATGTTTAAATACCACTCATCAGTAGTAGCGACGAAGAGGACCGTAGGCACGTCTTCAACCTCTATTTCTTCATTTTCTATTTCCTTGGAGATATTATCAGCAATCAACTGGCAGAGGCCCTTTCCCTGCACAAGTTTGGTAGGTTTGATGTCAAGATCAAACTCATAAATCTTATCAATCCAATTACCCCTTTTAGTACCAAACTCCTATTGAGTTAGAATGGACTTCACCATTGTGTCAGGCACCAAAACCACAATATGTGAATTCAGGATATAAAATCTGAAATGATTCACCACCTTAACCATAGCATAAGCATGTTTCTCCATATTTGAATATTTTAATTCATGTGTTTTGAGAGGATAACTCATAAATGATGTGGGAGATTCCACACCTTCTTTTTTTTGCTGAACCAAAATAGCTGAAAGTGTATGCTCAGAAGCATAGTTGTATATTATGAAATCTTTGGTGTAATCTGGACAAACTAGAATTGGTGCACAGGTAATCACTTTTTTGATGTCTTCAAATGTTGACTTGCCTTTTGCAGTCCATCAAAAAGTGGCTTTGCCCTTCATCATGTTCACAATGTGGTGAGTCTTCTCAGTGAACTCAGGGATGAACCTTCATAAAAAATTCACTTTTCTGAAGAAAGAGTGAACTGCAGTCTTACTTGTGGGTAGGGTAAGCTCTTGGATGGACTTGAATATTTTTGAATCAACTTTTATGCCTTCTTGAGATATAATATGCCCAATAAATTTCCCTTTTATTACCCCAAAAATAGATTTCTTTGGATTTAAGAAATGTCATTCTAGTGACAGCGTTCCAGCACTTGTTGTAAATGGTGCACATGATCAGGACAATGCTTGGAAAAGATTTTTGAATCATCTAATTATACTACAATAAACTTACCCATTTTATCTTTGAAATCAAGGTCCATTACTCTATGAAAAGTGGTGCCAACATTTATTAGGCCAAATGGTATTCTTCGATAGGCAAAGGTGCCCCAAGGTGTGGTGAAGGCAGTCTTATGCTGGTATGTTTTACCAACTTCAACTTGATTGTACCTTGAGAAGCCATCCAGCATTGATAACATCTCTGAATAGGTCACCATCTAAAAAAATTAATCCATGATAGGTAGAAGATATTTATCCTTTAAGGATGACTGATTCAGGCTTCTGAAATCAACACAGATACAAATTTTTCCATTCTTCTTCCTCACAGGGACTATGTTTACAATCCATGTGGAATGATGGATTGGAAAAATAATTATTGCATTCAGCATTTTTTGGATCTCAAAAATGATGGTACCTGATATTTTGGGATTATATTGCCTTTGTTTTTACTTGTAAGGCAATGACCCAACCTTAAGAAAAATTTTGAGCTAAATTTCCTCAAGCCTGAGAGATTTCAAATCATCATAAGAATATGCCAAAACATCAATGTAATGGTGAAGAAGAGCAGCAAATTTTATCTTTTCATCGAAAGTGCAGCAATTTCTAATGTTGACCATTTTGGGATTCTCTTCCGTACTCAAATTTATCTGATCAAACTCCTTGGATGAACTTGAATCCACTTGTCGTTGCTTGACATATTTGTCCTACTTATCAAATAATTTCTTGAGAGAAACCAAACCTTTTGGAATTTTATTTCCCTTGAGTTGAAGAAACTCTTCACCAGTTTGAGAATTTACTTCGAGAACTGATTTCCATGGTGGAGATTCGCTTCCTTTAAAATAAATATCTTCAAAGCTATCCATCTTTTCTAGAAAAGTAATGATTTGATTATCATTTTTAAACACCTACCAATGACTAGCATTATTAGGTACACTTGGTCAAAATACCAGCTCGATAGTGTACTTGTCTCCTTTGAAGTCTTTATGGGGAACCATGAGGGTCGCAGAGACAACTAACGAATCTACATGGTCATTGCACTCTCTCGACACAGTAAAAATATTTAAATCATCAAAGCTTTCAATATAATCCCATATAAGATTGTGATAGTGTCGCAATATTTCATTTTTTGTTTGGTATAAATTTCTTAGTTGAAAAACTACCAATTCAGCATCTTCAAGGGCATGAAGAACCTTAATACCTTTAGAATGAGCAGCTTTCAATCCAAGCAGCAAAGACTCATACTCAGTAGTGTTATTGGTATTATTTAACTGTAGCTTATATGAATAAAGAAAGTTTTCTCCTTGAGGGGAGATCAAAACAATTCCGGCTCTAGAACTGGTAGAAGAGTAACTATCAAATTTGAAAATCCAAATATTATTAGAATTTAATCTTTTCAAAAACTTTTCTTCATTTTTTAGGGAAGATTCTTGGTTGTCTTAACTTTGCTTCAACAATTCTTCTATCTTGGCATCTGAATTTTTTGAATTGTCACCAAAAAGACTTTTATCTGATGAGATGACAACATCTTCAGTAGTCAAGAAATAATTACCCATTCCCAATGATTCAAATAAAATTTGGGATTCAAAATCAGATGTTTGGGTGACTATATATTTCAACTTTTTCTCAAGGATAAATTTATTCATAACACCTTTAATAGGTATTCATGCTTCAGACAAATCCATATTCAATTCTACACCTACATCTTTGCAAAAATTGCACCCAAGTAGAATGCCATAAGAGGCTGGAACATTGGCCACCAGGATCATCATTTTGATCCTCTTTTTTGGAAAAGACACAAATGCAAATTGGGCATCTTTGATTTGGCCCAAGAGTCAGACTTGTTTATTTTCCATAGAGAAACACCTCCCAAAAGTCTTAGTCAAAGTAAGACCAAGAAAATTTGCTACCTTGGCAGGCATGACGTTATCAGAAGCTCCAGAGTCTATTATGCAATTACTCAATTTATGACCATTTATTAATAGGGAAACATAGAAAGGTTTTATTTTTTTGGGAGCAACAAGAGGAGTAGCGACAAGATTATTCTAGGTGGATTTATTCTAGGAGTAATCATGAGTCACCTTTAGAAAATCTTGTCCTATAAGGAAGTTTTATTTTTCACGTATTCTGCCAACCTATCAAACTGTTCAAGATTGGCTTGCAAGTACTCAATCTCAGTCATTTGAATCTTGGTATTTTTGGCCTGATCAATTATATTAAATAATTGAAATGAGCTAGAGATAGAGGAAGGGATCCCATCATCCTGATCTTTAGTGGGTGTGGCACTGGTATGAGAAATAGAAGTAGAATGTATAGGATGGTTTGAGGTACTTTCTTATTAGTCACCTGGTCCTTTGGTTGGAAAAATAATGAAGTCCCTCATTTAGTAATAGAAACTACTGGCTGAGGTTCTTCTCTTGATTTTTATTTATCAGCTTGTTGAGTTGACTGGTTCTGGGACCTGGTAAAAATAGCATAGGATCCATCAAACACTTCTCTCTTACTTATAGCTTCATCTTGATAATCCAAGAAACCAATATTGGAGTCGCCAGCAAATTCTTCTTTGTGTTCTACAAATATATTAGCATCATCTTGTTGGTCCAACTCAGGTTGGAATGATAAATCATGTTTAGCTTCAAGGTAACCAACTGCTAAATTAGCAGGTGTTGCTTCAATGGCAAGCTTCCCGTGTGGAGGAGGAAGGTGATTTGGTTGTCCTTGATTTATAGCAGCATTGCCTTGATATGATTGATTGGGAAACATCATTCTTGGCATATCCTGATAAATATGAGTAGACATACCTTGGGCCATTTTTCTTTTCAAGGCTAGCAGTTCATTCGTTAACTTTTGCACCATAAGATCTGTGGTACTCATGGAAGAACTTTCAGCGGATGAAAAAAAATTATTTTTATTGGAGTCTTTTCTGATCTTACCTACCAGGATAAGATCATCTTCCACCTCAGTATCCAAATTTTAGGCTACAAAAAGATCCATAGGACTGGCCCACCTCAACAAAAAACTTACTTCAGGAAGTTGAGGGTTGATAAAAAAACACTTAATATTTTTTAGCGTTGGCTGAGTGATCGTAAGAATTCAGTTCCTCAGCTTGTTGAATTTATCAATGAAGTATCACATGGGCTCATGAGGTTCCTTCTTCATTTGCATAAGTTGAGCTAACAAAACATGTGCATCTTCAATGGATTTGAACCTAGCCTAAAACTTGGCTTTGAGCGTATTCTAGTCAATTATAGTTTGAGCTTGAAGGTGGTAAAACCAGTCGGTAGCAACACCTTGCAAAGTTTCTACAAATAGTCTCACTGCTATATCTTCATATTATATACCTATTACACCACATGCTATAGAAAAGGTAGTTATATGCTCATCAGGATGAACCTTCCCATCACCATAGAATTTGGAGAAATTCTTTCTCAAACTATGAGGTAGTTCATGTAAAGGTGGGGCTAGATTAAGAGGACCAAAGGAGTTGCCCCAAGGGCCTTAGACTGCCATGATATGTTGATTAAATGGCATGATAACAAATCTTGGTGGGGTAAATATAGATAAAACCCTACTAGGACTAAGACAAGAAGCTTCACCAGGTATGGGAGATCTGATGCTGGTAGGAGTGAAACTCCTGGTTTGCTGAAGGCGAGATGGTGGAGGATAAATCTCAAAGTTATTTCATCGCACCAACTTGAATACAAGATCAACAATACCTTGAGCTCTCTGGCTTCACGTTTACGGTGAATCTTTTAGAGTGTAAAATAAAAAAGGAAATGGGGATGCTTCAATTTGAAGCTTGAGGCTTCAAAGTGCATGTTCGTAATCTCCAGCAGAGTTGCCAAAAGTTGTTGGGTGAATATTTTGTCGTCAAGCAACCGATGGTAAAATAGGTATATCAACCATAGTACAAGGAGATTTATACGGCAAAAAGAGTGGGTTTACCACATCAAAATGAGATAAATCTCTCCTCTCAAATGGGGGAGGTTCCCTATAAATTACTTATATATATATATATATATATATATATATATATATATATATATATATATATATATAAGCAGAAAATAACACTCAGGTTAGGATAACACCATCCATCTCTCTTTTTTCAGAGATGATGTTCATAGAGTAAAAGAGAAATCCTGATTGATGACTGAAAGCATTCCTCTTCCTTCAGAAATGATGTTCAGTAAATAGCAAAAAATCTTCTTGGGTAGTAACTAGGTCTAAGAAAAACCCATGAAAGCACAAAGTCTTTCGTTGCTTCCCTCACTAATTCAAAGTGTACGTAATAGTAGAGTGAGGTGCAGCTCAAAGTCTTCACCTAAAACTACAATAGATAATAAGATCACAAAGGATAAAAGTAGTTCAAAGTCTTTCTGATATCCTTCAGAATGTCTTTAGATAATTTCCACACACACTTTGCTTATTTAATCAAACAAATGAGAGATTATTAGGAAAGATAACATAAGAACAATCTCCTAAATAACACAAATTATTTCAACACAAAGTCTAAAAATAACCTGCTTCTCATTCATTCAAGAAAATATGATTTACAAGCTGAGATCAAAGTCTCAAGAAGTATCTCAATTTTGGCAGAGTTTTTTCTCTCAATTATCTAGAGATATATTACAAAAGAGGATCCCTCTATATATATAGGGAAAAGCTTTCAAAATTGAGAAAAGACTTAATTATTAAAACCTAATCAAAGATGAGTCTCTATTGACTTTGGGACTTTTCTAGATTTTTACATGTATTTACACATGATAAAAGTACATGTGCAAATGTCCCAAGTCAATTACAAAGTACATGAGAAAAATGGAGAAGAAGAAATGGAAGAACAGTTCAACTTTTGTCACCAGCCTTCTTTAGATGAGCATCGTACATGGCGATAGCTGCCTGTATCTCGATACTATCTAGTGCAATAGTATTTTTGAAGACCACCTTAGCTCTGACTGTAGCATCTCTCACTACTGTGATTGATTTTGCATGACTAGTTAACCTAGTTCTCAGATTGTCCAGAGTTAACTGATTATCTAAAATATTATCCATAGAAGTCATTGAGAATGCTTTCTCCTCGAATTCCCTTCGTATCATACCTTCAAACTCCTAAATCATTTCTTCTGCTAAAATGAATTGGTTGTCTCGAGAGGTGAGTCTGCAAGGCAACTCCTCCAATTTATTCAACAGACTAGTATTGCTTTCTTCACTGGCATCCTTGGAAGATTTGAGGTCACTGATTAGTTGCTTAAGTACCTAGATCCTGTATATTAGTGATTCTTTACTTTCAATATAAGAATCTCTATCGACAATGACACTGATTAATACTAGGGTACGTATTTTTAGCTCTTTCATCTCTGTCCATTTGCTAAGATATTTATTTGTGCTTTCAATATCTTGAAAAATAATATTGATAAGGTCTTCTAACTCTGTTCTCACTTTCTTCATTTTCCCTGTCTTCTCAGACACCACTGTAAACAAGGAAATCCCCTGTGCATGCATCTTATCTAGGTAATATTCAAGTACTTTTCCCTTTAGATAAGGTTTTTTTGCTTTTTGGATTACAGGATCATCTACGGAGAAAGCCTCTGGAGTAATCATTTCTAGAGCAAAAGTGAATATCTTGATCACTGTGGTCAATTATTCCACCATTACTTTGTAATGATATTTCATTTCTCTTTCTCTGTTAAATTTATGGACCATAATATTCATCACAGATTGTAAATCACTCTTGGCACCCTCATGAGTTATTTTCCCTAACTCAACTCAAGAAATGGAGTAGCTACGCATATCAAAATTTTCAAGAGTCACATCCTGTGGGGGTTTGGTTATCTCCAAAAATTTGTGCCCCTTATCTCCAATCATTTTTGAAAATATTTTTGGCTTCTTGGGGGTCTTATCTTTCATCAGTACTATTTTATCGAAGTCAAAGTCATCTAGAGAGATGGTTTGATTTTTTCTTTTGGGTGTGAAAGTTGACAACCAAGGTGGGAGAGTAGAAGCACTTACATTGGCAACAGTCCCTGTAGTTGGTGTCACTGGGGTAGCACCTGCACTACTAGTGAGAATATTGGTCATAGCGGGTGTAGTATCAGTCAAAATCACACCTACTGCTAAATGGTAGAAGGTAGAACTATCTCTGATGTTGAAAGGAGATGACAGACTGGGGATGGATCCTGATGAATGAAGAACATCTCCAGAAGCATCTCGAGGGTCAAAAAAAATAACTTTAGAAGGAGAGGTAGCTCCAAAAGAGGGAATACTTATGAGAGAAATAGGTGAAGGAGTTACAATAGGTGAGTGGGGTGGAGAAGAATAAATTCTTGTGTCTGGATGCACATCTTCTTGTGAAGATTGAGCTTTCGTTCCCTGTTGACCCATAGGTCTGTGATCGATTTCTATTTGTTCTGCCGCTTGTTCTTGGGTGCTTTGTTTCTCAACTCTCATATCTGTTGACTCTAGCTCTTTCTCAAAAACCTTTGATTTCTTTGATACAAAAATGATCCTAGGCTTATGGGTCTTAGAAGGAGAAGGAACATAGCTTTTATTCTTTGTTCTATTTTTCGCTCTCCTCCTTGTCTCTTCTTGAAATTCAGCCTCTGATTCTGTGATGAATTATTTTAAAGTGATCCCTTTATTTTCTAACCAATCATTGGTGTTAGCCAAAATTGGTTCGAATCTCATCCTCAAACAGGTTAACTCTTTTTGAGACCATTAGATCGGAGGAAGAGGAGAGTTAGCGACTTGTTCAGCAAGATACTTGCTATTGACCAAATCTATGTCATCTACTAGATTTGGAGGAATATCAGTGAGCCCCAGATACTCTATTTATTCAAGAGATAGTTTTCTATAGTCCATCTTCTTGATATCTTCCGTTGTCTTTAAATCTATCCAGACGTCTTCCATTATGGGTTTATGGAACTGAGTCTTCCTTTTGATCATGTCTTTGACATCTCTGTAGTCAAAATTAGGCCTGCTTTTGAAATGCTTCATAGTTACAAGTTTCATTTCAGTCTCCATTGCCCTTGCTTTTATAGTGATTAATACTAAGTACCTACGAATTTCAATTGGGAATCTGAAACCAGGTTTCTTAAGTTCCATCTATTTATTGTGTACGACAATAATTTGTCTACATAGCTCCATCAGGACCAATTTATTTGAAGGAAATCTAGGGAGCATATAGGGATAGCCTTGGAAAAAGCCAATCCATAGATAGAAAAACGAAGGGAACTACAAGAACATATGGTCAAAGTCATTCACAACAGTCTAGGCTTCATATGACACTTTTTTTTGCTCTAATTGAGAGTTGAAGAGACAAAAATACCATGAAAAGGCATCATTTACCATCCTAAAATGATGGATTGAACCCTTCAATGTCAACTGAGGGTAATATTGATATATAGGGGTGGTTTTCCTGTCTCCTTTTGATGTCAAACCTGGAAAGGGTCTCATCGAAGCTGCAATGTCTACTAGGTACGAAGTCATATAGAACTTCAAAGTAGTAGACACCTTTGTCAATTGCTCATGCAGAGCATTGTTGATCTATTCACCTTAGAAAATGACTTGTTTTCATTGGAGGATTATTTTGATGAAGGGATACATCCATTCATGAAATTGGGAAGAAGATGGTAAACCTTGTACTCTGTTGAGAAGAGTAATCAAGTCACCAACTTCTTTTATAAATTTTCTCCTCAGAAAGTTTTGTGGCCATCTGGACAAGTTGGCTCTAGGAGTTTTAAGCCATCTATTATTGATCACCTTCTTTGCCTTCTCGAGGTCTTTACCATATTCCTTTTATGCTTCAACGAAGTCAATCTTCAACACTTCAATAGCAAGAGGGTACATGAAATTTTTATCGATGAACTTGGGGTCCAGTTGAATTACTACATTGCCACTAACATTTGACATAGCTCTGGTATCTTTGTTGTAGAATTAGGTTCACTGGGGCATGAACTCTATGTGATGTGCTACCACAGGAAAAGAGGAGACCAGATGGATATTGATCTTAATTATCCTCTTCATTTTGGAGCTTGGATTTTTCTCCTTGGTTCTCTCTACAAACTTGGCTATATCTATGTGCTTAAATTATGTATCCCTAATGTCGTCGACATTAGAAGTGATTTAGGTGATTGGGAAAACACCTTGATATTGGTACTTCATCATCTTTGACTTCTTTAGAGAAACTTCAGTCATCGAGATGAGCCTTTGTCGAAAGTATGTTGACGAAGAAGGATCTTGAGGAGAAACTGTGATAAGAGTCATGATTGCGTAATTAGGGAAAATATTAATAATCTAAAAAAACTACATGTTGGGTGATCATGACCAGGGAAATGCACTTGAAAGGGCTAAGGTGTGAGCAGGTTGGAAAGTAGAAGGGAAGCAGGCTTGGAAGAAAAAAATGAGAAAAATAAAAATTCCCTCAGAGTTAGGTTTTAAATGGAGGAAAGCATGTAGGGGCGACAAAAATTGCCGCTCTTGCATGTTAAAGAAGGTCTTTGTGCATAGGCAGAAAAAAATGCCGCATGTGCACATCATGGTAGAAAGGTTTACATCAGTGGCAAAATTTGTTGCCAATGCATGTGAAAGGTCAAATGTGCATAGGCAAAAAAAATTGTCGCCAATGCATGTAGTCAGAAGTTTCGTGTAAGGGCGGCAAAAATTGCCGCCCTTGCACATGGTTGGGAAGTCGGGTGCATTGGAGGATATTTTTGTCGCCAATGCACATGGTTTGGTAGTCGGATGTGCATCAATTTCACCACTAATACATATGAAAAAATATAAGGTAGTAATGGCAGCGATTTTTTCTGCCATTACTTAGGAAAGAATGGCCGAACGGTGCAAGGAGGGGAAGAAGGTGGAGGGTCAAGGCATGGTTGGGTTGCCTCGTTGGCGGGAAATAGGAGGGAAAATAAGACAAAAAAAGATAAAAACTAGACAAGAAAATAAAGAAAGAAAAACTATGAAAAAAAGAGAAAGAAAATGAAAAACAAAAACCAAAACCCTACCTGAAGAACAATGCGAAACAATGCTTGAATCCAATGAAAACACGCTTCCTCTAGCTCCCTAGATCATCCAGGGGTAGGGATGAGGATAAACAAATAAGAATGGGTTGAAATGAAGAAGAAATGGGATTAAATGGGGGCAAAAATCACCCCTAACCACTTGGCATGCACAGCCATAAATGTCGTGCATGAAAACTGAGACCATGCAAGGGCAAAAATTTTTGTTGCCTCTGCATGTGAGGTTGGAAAGAGATGCAGGGGTGGTGAAAATTACCGCTCCTACATGGAAAGCAACAAATGATGCAAGGGCAGAAAATTTTTCCGCTCTTGCATGATGGATGCAAGGGCGGTGAAAAATTCTTCCTTTGCACGAGAAACACAAAACAACATGTAGTGGCAGCAAAATTTGTTGCCCTTACATGTTAACTCAAGAAAAAAACTAACTCTGAGAAATAGGGGAAAGTTTGTAATCTTGCCGCATCAAGATTGTAACAATTTTAAAATTTTTGGGAAAATTTAATAAGGGAACGTCACGAACTTTGAATGATGCCAGTTGAGCAAACACAAGAACAAGAAAAACTTGCCTCAAAAGATGAACTTAGAGTGAAAAACATGAAACAGACCAGTTTCATAGGGGTTGTTCCAAAAATGAGCGTAACTAATTTTGGGAACAACAAGGCAAAAATTGGAAGCAAAAGGAGTTTCAAGATAAGAAATCCCAGAAGGGGAAGGATAGAAAATGGTGTGATTATCACAAAACTAGAACTCACTCCAAAGAAGAATGTCAATCCATCAAGTCACTACTTTCTGAGTCAAAATACTCGACATCTACTACTCTGTCTCATACACAACCCACAGTCAAAAAGGATGAAGAAGAAATTATAGATGTTGAGCCTGACACCATCGTCACTTCATCATAGACCCATGAGGAAAGGCTAGATGACAAGGAAAGATTATTTTACTCCAAATTATGGGTAAAAGGTAAGCCTCTGCATTTCATTCTTGATAGTGGGAGTCAAAAGAATTAAATCTCTACTAAAGTTGTGAAAATTCTAAATCTATCCATGAAGCCTCATCCAAAGCCATACAATATTGGATGGTTGAGTCCAGGGAGAGACCTTTGTGTCACCCATCAGTGTCTTCTTTCATATGCAATAAAACCTTTCCAAGATGAAGTCTTGTGTGATGTGGTCAATCTAGATGTTTGTGATGTACACCTTGGTCAACCATTCATGTATGAGTGACATGGCATTTATGAATCATGAACCCAAAGAATCAGCCTCACTCTTGGAACATAGTGCTACAGGGTACCAAAGGTACCACCTCCCACATTTGTCTCCCTGATCAGTGCTAAGCAATGTAAGAAATTGGTGGAGAAGACAAAGCAATTTGTTCTCATGGTGATCAAACCATAGAAATCCAAGAAGGCTAATGTTGTAGTCCTAAGTACATAATCAACACAACAACGAAAGTAGATGGGATGAATCACAGGATAATATGATGACTTATTTAAGTCACCCACAGGAGTTCCATTGCATTGCCAGGTAAAATATTCTATCTATTTGATCCCAGGATCACCTTTGCCTAACAGTCTTGTGTATTGTAGATCATTTTTGGAGAATGATGAGATAAAAAGAAAAATTCAAGAATTGATCCAAAAGGGTCACATCAGGCCAAGCTCTTCACCCTGTGGTAACCCAATTGTCTTGGCACCAAAGAAAGATGGAACATGGAGGCTTTGTATTGAATATTGATCCCTGAATAAAATCACTGTGAAGAATCGCTACCCTCTCCCCAAGATTGATGACCTGCTGGACCAACTCCATGGTGCAAAGTTCTTCACCAAAATTGATCTCAAATATGGCTATCAACAAATTCCCATCGATCCCACTAATGTATGGAAGATTGCATTCAAATCAAAGGAGGGGCTCTTTAAATGGTTGGTTATGCCTTTTGTCTTAACTAACACACCTACAACCTTTAGGAGGATGATGGATGACATCCTATGACCCTTCTCCAACTCATTTGTGGTTGTCTACCTGGATGACATACTCATCTAAAGTAGGACATGGGAGGAACATTTGCAACATGTTCGTAAGGTGATTCAAACTCTTTGGGAGCATAATTTGTATGCAAATCTTGACAAATGCACATTTGGGATGACAAAAATTTAGTACTTTGGGTATGTTATGAATGAGGAAGGGGTCCATGTTGATCCAAAAAAGATTTAGGTTATTCGAGAATGGCCCACACCAAGGACCCTCACAGAACTTCGCAGCTTCTTGGGTCTTAAAAATTTCTATTGAAGGTTTGTTCTTAGATTTTCACATGTTTCTTGGTCACTAACCCATGTGACTAAAGGAGGAGCTAAATCTACATTTCAGTGGGGTGAAATACGACAAAGGGCATTTGAGAATTTGAATAATAGACTTTCCTCAGCCCATGTTCTTGCCTTGCCATATTTGCATCAACCTTTTGAGTTGATGATAGATGCATCTAAATATGCCATGGGAGCTGTATTCATGCAACATGGCCATCCTATTGCATATCATAGTGAAACTTTCACTGATACAGTCAGGAAATATCTAACATATGATAAGGAGCTCTATGCCATTATGCAAGCCTGCAAATAATGGAAACACTACATCTTGGGAAAAGAGATGGTCATCCACACTGACTACAGACCATGCTAATAATAAAACACAAAAAGGGGAGTTCAAATATAGCTGTAAATTATCTGAGTCATCTACCAATTACTGCACTCACAACAGTTCTTGACTTGTGTGGACATGAGACTATCACTTGGGGTGCTTTATATGAAGCAGATCCTACCTTTGTTGATACATATCAGGTGCTTAAAAAAGGTAAACATGTTTTTGATTTCTATTTACAAGATAATGTCCTCTGTCATATGGGGCACATCTGTGTTCTAGCTACAGAGCAACAGAAGATGATATGGGAAGCACATTTTAGTAGGACAGCTGGACACTTTGGTATAGAGAAGACATTGGCAGTTCTTCAAAAACACTTCTACTGGCCCCATATGTGAAAGGATGTGGAAAGATATCTCAAATATTGTACCCCATGTGTGATATCCAAGCTAATAAATAAGAAGGATTGTACACGCCATGGCCAGAACCAACTAGGCCTTGGGAATTTGTCTCAATGGATTTTCTCTCAAGTTTGCCCACTTCAAAACATGGTAAGGACTATATTTTTGTGGTAGTTGATCATTTTTCAAAAATGGTTATCATGATTGCTTGTAAGTAAAATATATCTACTGAAAAAACTACTCAACTCTATTTTAGTCATGTATGGATCCATTTTGCTCTCCCCAAGTCCATTGTCTCAGATCGAGATAACAGGTTCCTGAGATCTTCCGGTCTACTCTATGGAATATGATGGATACCAAGTTGATGAAGTCCACAGCCTTCCATCCATAGACTGATCATCCAAAAAAATTGGTAAACTTCTTGATTGTTCACATGATTCAAATGTATCACTCCAAACATCCATGCACATGGGATGAGGTGCTTCTTTTCATACAACATGGATACAATCGGGCCCTGTACAGCTCGACCAAGCACAGTCTATTATAAGTATGCTTCAGGTTCCAACCCATGGCACCAATTGCTATAGTTATTCCATTCTCCACCATGGAGTACACACCTCATGGAAGATCTGAGGTAGCAAAAGAAACAAAGTTCATTAAACAATGCAACACATCCAACATCAAGTTCATGACATCTTGGAGAAGATGAATTAAAAGTATAAGCAATGACATGACAAACATAGGATTGTACACCATTTTGCTGTGGGTGATAAGGTTTGGTTGTGGCTTTAGAAGGAATGACTTATAGGCCCACATAGAAAAATTTGGCCTCTACGATATGGTCCCTACATCATCACCAGAAAATATGGAGAAAATTCTTTTGAGTTGAACCTACTAGCCTACCTTGGTCTGCATCCAATATTCAATGTGGAGCTCCTCAAACCATATCATCTATTCTCTATTAGATACTTCAGTTGTAGAATAAAAACTCAACATTGATGAGCTTGATCCACAGAATTTTTCTCCAATGAAGGAGGATCAGATTGTGGACACATGGATGAAGACAACAAGAGGACGCTCTATTCCGCTTTATCGAGTGGTCAAAAGGGGCCAGCTTAGCCACCAAGGTGAGTGGCTCATAGAGAATCAAATCAAGACAAAACTACCACACCTGATGAGGAACATTTATGCAATAGGTACCATTTATTTTTAAGGAGGGAGGAATGATCTGGGTAGCAATTTAGGCAAAAATTTGGGTGACATTTCTACCCCAATTGATGACGAAACTTTTGGGAGCCATAACTTTTGCACCATAGCTCCAATTGACTCACCATTTGAACCATTGGAAAGATAATAATGAGGATAAAATTTTGAGATGGCATTGATATCTTTTTGATGAATTTTTACCCTTCAAAACCCAATGGAAGTGCCTCAAATTTCAATTTTAGTAGTGTAGTCTACAAATAGTAAGTTTCAAAAAATAGTAATTCCTTGAATTGTGTATTGTTTTAAAGCATGGAAGTTGAACCACTTAATCTCCCTCAATATTGGTGACCTTACACATCATCCCCCTACTTTAAAAATAGGTATAAATAAATATGTAACCTGAAATGGAAAAGCAGACATCTCTTCCCAGAGATAAGCATATAGTTGTATCGTGATCTTGAGTAATAATACATCTCTTCTCAGAGAATTCATTGTTACTATGTTATTTCTTTGTTCTTGAAATATTTATCAACTAGAACTTTTGATTTTTGGATCAATTGAGTTCACTAATATGTTTTATCTTATTTTGGATCTAATTATAGATACACAAGTCTAAAACTTTGAACTATTCAAATTGTTTAATGTATTACAATAAAACACTAATTTGATTGTTAAAATTGAATATGATTTGAAAAATCATACATACTATAATAAAAAAACACCTAAGGGATTTAGACATTTAGTGTATTTTTATTTTGTTTAAGTTTGAGACAATGTGCAGGTGAAAAGAAGAGCTTGAAGTAGGCTATAAGTCATTCACATCAAAAATTGGGTGTTTAGAATCACCAAGATAAATCCATCAATATATATATGCCTAAACTAGAAAATAAGTTATATCCTATGTCAAATTTATTTGTGTATATTGTGCCTCTATGTTTCAGCAGAGGTTGATGCCCCTACATTTAATCTACCTTTCTATATTATAAAAGGTCTAAAAGACCCATCCTTTCTCTGTAGGAACCCAAACATGTATGTGCATACATGACTCCTCTTGAAAACATCAAACAATACTATGAGAACAACTCTGCCTAAGCAAAACATGAACCAAAGGTCCATATTTTAACCTTAATGGTGATTCATACATGTTCTTTGCATCCCACTACATTACCTGGACCATTTCGCAGTGTTTGAACCAACCCCAATGGAATCAGAAGACCCTATAGAACCCTATGTTTCATGGTCAAAAATAACTTTCTAACCCTCATAGAGAATCTTGTTCTTACCTTTAATCTAATTAGTTGTCAAAAACTAACTTGGCTCATTGACAAGTTGATTCAACTCACTTCATCTATTTAAATTTATATGAAGGCCCATCGATCATTGATCTCTCGCTAGTTGAATGCATCATTGACATTTGTCATGTATACATTCACCTTTGAGATTCATCGACTCTTTGACTGGTGCTCACCATTAGATCCAAATGTATGATGTAGTATAGACTATCAATCTACCTAGACCCACTATTTGAAAACCAATGGCAAGTTCATAGCCTTAAATTTGACATCTTTGTTCCTTTCAAAAGTCACTTGTGTGACTGTCATTGATGATTGCACTAACATCAAATTTAAGATTAGTAGGGTTATCTTATTACGTCCTTAAATTTGATGTTGTCACAGATGTTTACCATTTTTGACCAACTTTATAATTTTATATATTGAAGTGTAAGGATCATGGTGACACCAAACTTGTAGAGAAGGGACATGATGCTGAAAGGAAAAAACCCTTTTGATCTACTGGTCCCATGAGCTTTCCAAGTGAAGATATTGAAGGTCCAAGATGACTGATGCGTATTCATTCCATGTGATGTCCTGGTGATGGTCGAGCTTTTTGGATAAGTATGGAAAACTTAGTGAAAACTGACTAGAGATCCAACTTTGCACATGCATATATTTATTTGTGATTCAGCAGAGGACTTGGGATTTGGTGCATATGATCTTGGCACAAAATTGAACAAGCACATATGACCAATTCTCTTTGACTCATCCACATGTGTGATATTTGGCTTCAATAAACTACCTACTTGTGTTTTCTGCATGCTTTATCAAACCATGCAAGATTTTTCTATGTGGGCCAAAAATGGCCAACATCTTTGGTAGCTTGTAGGGAAGCATGCCTGCTATGCTTTGAGAGCCTAGGCCATTTTCTTATCCATTCCATTGGGTATGGCTTTATTAGATTTTGTAATTAAGTTGAACCCCTCTTTTAAAATAACAAGGATCAAAAGAAATAAAATGTCTGAGGCACTTTGGAAAAGAAAATAATAGAACAGAAAAGAAAAGTTCACAAGGCACCCAGATGAGAGCAAAAGCTACCCTAACATGTAAAATATGTTACAATGGATGCAATACTTATTCAATAATAGGGCTTCAAATGAATGTCATACCTCTCCATCTAATTGGGCAATCTAAAAAGCATTGTGTTCTTTACATTCATGGATCAAATAAGGACCACTCCACAAGCTATCAAACTTGGTATGGTTATCTATTTTGACCTTATTTGAATCCCATTTGAGGAATAGGTCCCCTTCCTCATAGCTCCTTTTTGTAGCTATTTTATCAAAGGACTTCTTGACCTGATCTTGATGTGATTCTAAATTTGTTATAACAAGGTCCCTAGTTTTCTCCAACTCCATGAGTTCTACCATCCTCACATTCATGGGCTCATCCTCCATCAACTCAAGTTGATGAGATAATTCTATTGCAGGAAGCTCAAGGGAGATAGGCAATTTGGCTTCCCTTCCATACATAATAACATATAGATAATTGCCAATGGAAGTTTTAGGAGTTACCCTATCAGCCCACAAGGCTATCTTTAGCTTGGAGTGCCATATTCTCTAATTTTTTTCCATGGTCCTCCTGATGATTCTCATCAAATTATTGTTTGTGAACTCTACTAGTCTATTTTATTGAGGATCATAGTTGTAATAAGTGATAAATTAGATGCTCAATTTGAGATCTTATTTAATTGTCTTCATACAAAGGAATGCTAATCCATTATCATAAATTATGGTAGTTAGGACACCAAACTTGGTTACAAGGTTATCATAGAAATCCAAGACTACAACCTCACTAACTTACTTCAAATCAATGGCTTCCACCCACCTAGTGAATTATTCAATTATAGTGAGCACCCATTTATGCCCTATACTTGATGGTGGATTGATCATCCCTATGAAGTCTAACCCCTGTTGCTTGAAGGGTTGCTCCACTTGAATAGGATTGAGTGGAAGGGTTGCTAGTTTTTGCTTTCCTACAAAGAGGGCACACTTATTGCATTTTTTTACCCATGCATAAGCATATTTAAAAAGGTTGAGATAATAATAACTAGACCTCTTTAATTTTTCTATAGTGGTTTTGGGTGTAAAGTGGTCTCCTGTAGGTCCATTATAGAACTGCTCCAAGAGTTTGGTTACTTGATCATCATCTATGCATCTAAGGAGTATCTCATTGAGGTCCTTTATAAAAATAACAACATTAATTAATGTATAAGGTATAAATTGAAGTTTTAAATACCTTCTTTTATCTCTATTCAAACCTTGGGGGCATTCTCCTAATGCTAAGAAGTGAGTCATATCATGAAGCCACATCTTCTGATGTGGGAGTGTACTTGCCTATGAGTTATCTTGGGTCACCAAAATAGTTTCATTATCCCTTTGGATTTCATTCACCATGTGCTCACATAAGCCCTTGCCCCTGACCATCTTGGTGACTTTGATTTATATGTCATATTTCATGACCTTTGTGATCTATCTTGCTATCTTCTCACTTAAATATTTGTTAAGGATGAAATCCCTAACTCCAAGATGGGACACCATAAGATGTATCCTATTGTTTGAGAGCATGGGCCTAAAATTCTTGATGCTTCTTAAGGTTTCAAGAACTTATTTCTCAATGAAAGCGTTCCTCACCTCATATCCTTCTAGCCCTTGACTAAAAAAGGCAATTGGTTGTTATATTTCTTCATTGTTCTTATACATCATTATAGCTAATATGTTGTCAATGTTAGCAAAGGTGTAAAAGATGATTTATTTGGAGAAATCAATATTTAAAAGTGAGGGTGTTTGGGCAATGGCCTACTTGATGGATTCAAAAGTTGTCCTTCCTGCATCAGACCAATAAAAAACTTGGATTTTCTTTAGCATAGTGATGATAGGCTTGATTAGGTTTGCAAAACTAGGTATGAACCTTCTCATAAATTTGATCTTCCCAAGGAAGCTTTGGATCCCCTTTCTATGCTTTGGCAAGGATAAGGCTAAGAAATAACTTACTCTGTTAGGGTCAATAGATAACCCCTCTTTTGAAATGATATGACCCAGTAATTTGCCTTCATGCATAAAGAACAAACATTTTTTGGGGTTTAAATAGATCTCATACTCTCTACATCTTTGGAAAACTAGTCTCAGATGGCCTAAGTGATCACTAGCATTCTTGGAGAAGACTGTAATGTCATCCAAGTAGACTAGCACCATTTGATTTAGAAATCCTTGGAAAGCCATGTCCATTTCCCTTTGAAAGGTTGACCTAGAATTGGACAATCCAAAGGGCATCTTATGATAATAATGTTGGGGATCAACCAACAATGATTACACTCTTACACAAGCAATAAATGCAGAAATAAATCAGATAGACAAGTAACTAGAATCAAATAACAGCATGAACAAGATATACAAGAAACCACCCTGAAAACTTGTATTAAAACTCTTTACATAAGGAATACAATGAAGAAACACCTTTCTTCCACACCTCTCTCAGATGCACAAGATCTCACACTAGATCTCTATCCCTCAAGAGCTATCTCTCTCAAGCACAATCAAATCCAACAAGTCTGGATTGATTCAACACTCTGTATTGTTCTTCAAACTTACAATAGTCTCATAGACTTGCTTGCAAAAACTTACTAAGCTAAGAAGATCTAATCCTACATATAGAATTAGCAAACATATGCATGCTCTTACAACAATCAGTTATGCCTCTTGAACAAAGGCTTCTAAATTCAGTCTTGCTAATATTGGAAACGCGGATCGAGACTAAGACTCAAACTCGCCATGCAAACTAACACTGATGTCCACGGAAATAGATTCTAGACGCACAGGTGACCGATGCCGGTTCCTGCCTGCTTGCCATGACCGACATCGGCGTTCCCTGCACTGCTGCTGACCGACGTCGGTCACTCCTGACCGACGCCGGTGACTGTGAAGACCCAAATTGCTAAATGAATGCACAAGTGAAGCTTTTAGGCTCCACATCCTAACAATCTCCCACTTGGAGATAAACAGCTGCACCAGTACCTGTACAGCAACATCTTCTAGCTCCCCCATCTTCAACTCAATCATGAAGACCAATAGAAGTTGAATGAAGATTCAACTTCTCCTTAGTAACTGGCTTAGTTAACATATCCACAGGATTCCTGTCTGTATGGATCTTCTCCAGCTTCAACTCACCATCCTCCAATACCTGCCGTATGAAATGGTACCTTAGCTATATGTGCTTAGTTCTTGAATGAAAGGCCGAATTCTTGGCCAAATGGATTGCACTTTGACTGTCACTATACAATCTGCAACTCTCATGCTCCCTACCAAGCTCATCCATGAACCGTGTCATCCATATCATCTCCTTGCTAGCCTTCGTGACTGCAATATACTCTGCCTCTGTAGTTGACAAAGCAACCACCTTCTGCAACTTAGATATCCAGCTAACTGCCGTTCCGCCTACAGTAAAAACATAACCTGTAGTGCTCCTCCTGCCATCCAAATCTCCTACCATATCTGAATCTACATAGCCATGTAGAGAAGTATCTGAACCTCCAAAGCACAAATGCTTACTGTTGGTTCCTCTCAGATATCTAAGAATCCATTGAACTGCTTTCCAATGTTCCTTACCTGGATTGGCCATATACTTACTTACTACTCCCACTGCTTGGGCAATATCTGGTCTAGTACACACCATTGCATACATAAAACTTCCTACCGCGGAAGAATATGGAACCTTCTGCATCTACTCATCATGTGAATCAGGACATTGTTCTTTACTTAACTTGAAATGTCTAGCCAAAGGTGTACTTACCAGTTTTGCATCCTGCATATTGAACCTCTCCAACACCTTGTTCACATAATCTTCTTGTGACAGTATCAACCTGTGATTCTTCCTGTCTCTCTTTATGCTCATGCCTAGGATTTTCTTTGCTGCTCCCAAATCCTTCATAGCAAACTTTTGAGCCAACTTCTCCTTAAGTTCAGAGATGTCCTGCATGTGAGATCCTGCAACCAGCATATCATCTACATACAACAATAGAATAATGTACCTACCATTATCCAATCTCTTGAAATATACGCAATGGTCGGATTGACACCTACTATAGCCATGCTCAGTCATAAACCTGTCAAATTTCAAGTACCATTGCCTAGGAGCTTGCTTGAGGCCATACAAGCTTTTCTTTAACCTGCACACTAACTTCTCCTTACCTTTGACCTCGAATCCTTCTGGCTGTTCCATATAAATTTCTTCATCCAGATCTCCATGAAGAAAAGCTGTCTTAACATCTAGCTGCTCAAGATGCAAATCCTCAGTAGCAACCAAAGACAGTACAGTCCGTATAGAAGTCATTTTTACAACAGGAGAAAATATCTCACCAAAGTCAATACCTGGTTTCTGTGCAAACCCTTTCACTACTAACCTGGCCTTGTATCTCATCTTTCCATTCTCACCTTCCTTCAATCTGTAAGTCCATCTATTCTTCAGTGTCCTCTTTCCCACTGGCAACTCAACCAAATCCCATGTCTAGTTCTCACTCAAGAAATCCATTTCCTCTTTCATGCCTAGCTCCCACTGTTTCTTGGACTCCACCTGTATTGCTTCATCAAAACTCTCTGGTTCTCCACCATCAGCTAGCAATAGGTAAAATAAAGAAGGAGAATATCAAATTAGAGGCTTACTTACTCTTTCTGTCCTCCTGATGGGTGTTTGAGACTCGTCCACAACACGCTGTCCACCCAAATTCTCTGACAGTGACCGACCTCGGTCACTTCCAGGTCTTATTCTGGCCGACGTCGGTTCTTCCTGACCGACCTCGGTTCCTGACCTGCCGACGTCGGTCTCTGTGTGGCCGACATCGGTACCTGTTCTGCCGACGTCGGTTCCTACCCTGCCGACGTCGGTCTCTGTGTTTTTCTGCAAGTGATTATTTCTCTTTCTCCCGAGCTGATTTTGGACCGCTACCTCATCCAATTCTTCATTGCTCTGCCCAGATTGATTCAACTTCCTTAGCTGATCACAATACATCACTCTCTCATTGAAAACAACATCTCTGCTCCTGATTACCTTGTTAGTTTCAAGATTCCATAATCTAAAACCAAAATCGTCTGAGCCATAGCCAATAAACGTGCATCTCATAGACTTAGCATCAAGCTTTTTCCTATTTTCCTTATCAATATGCACAAAGGCTTCACAACCAAAAACCTTGAGATATGAGAGATCTACCTGTTTACCTGTCCATGCCTCTTCTGGAATTCCACCATCCAGAGCTGTAGAAGGTCCTCTGTTAATCAGGTACACTGCGGTGTCAACTGCTTGTGCCCAAAACTCTAAGGGCAAGCCAGCATGCAACCTCATACATCTTGCACGCTCCATTATTGTCCTGTTCATCCTTTCAGCAATACCATTCTACTGAGGTGTCCTTGGAACTGTCCTTTGCCTACGAATTCCATTCATGTAACAATAATCTCTGAACTTATGACCGCAGAATTCTCCACCGTTGTCAGATCTCAGGCACTTCAATATATTGCCTGTTTCATTCTCAACCATAGCTTTCCAAATCTTGAAAGTCTCAAAAACATCAGATTTCTTTCTAATACAGTAGATCCATACCTTTCTTGTGGCGTCATCTACGAATGAAACGTAGTACTGTGATCCTCCAATGGAAGCAACTTGAGCCGGTCCCCACACGTCTGTGTGAACAAGCTGTAGCTTATGCCTCTTCCTAGTAGACCCAGTTTTGAGAAAACTAACCCTTTTCTATTTTCCAAATACACAGTGCTCACAAAATTCTAGATCAATACCTTTTAAATCTGAAAGCATACCTTTGGACTTAAGAATTGACATCCCCTTCTCACTCATGTGGCCAAGCCTTGAATGCCACAATTTTGCATCCACATCTGAAGTGGATAAAATAGAAGGAGAAATATTAGTAACACAGTTACACAAATAGAGATTACCTACTCTCTTACCTCTGGCCATAACGAGTGCACCCTTGGTCACCTTCCAAGATTCTGCTGTGAGAGTTACTGTACAACCCTCATCTCCTAACTTACCTGCAGAAATCAAATTTCTCTTCAAGCTAGGAACATGCATAACGTCTCTCAACACCCATGTGTTGTTGTTCTGCATCTTTAACTGCACTTTACCTTTGCCAATTATCTTACAAGGTTCATCATCCCCTAAGTACACTATTCCGAAATCACCTTGGACATAGTCACTGAAATACTCTCTGTTAGGGGTGGCATGAAAAGATGCACCTGAATCTACAACCCAAGATTCTATATTATTGTGCAAAGAGAAAATTAAAGCATCCTATGCAATACCTGCAACCTGGGCTTCATCCTTTCCTTCGTGCTGATTGTCCTCCTTAGGCTTAGACCAGCAATCTCTACTTATGTGCCCTATCTTTCCACAGTTCCAGCATTGTGGCTTCCTGCCATTCCTGGATTTGGATCTTCCTCTCACCTTAGACTTAGATCTTGATCTCCTTTTGCTCTTTTCTTTCTACCTCCCTCTGCTCTCCAGATTCAAAGCGTTCCCAGATGTCTCTTATGTGCTTTTCCTGCGTATTTCTTCATTCAAGATAACACTAACAACATCCTCTACTTTCAGAATATGTGATGCAGATGCAGTATTACTAACTGCCATAACTAAGCTGTGTCAGCTTTCCGGCAAAGAACATAATATAAGAAGAGCTTTTATTTCATCATCAAATGCAATATTGACTAAACTTAATTGGTTAACTATACCATTGAAATCATTCAGATGAGTAGAAACAGATCCACCTTCATTCATATGCAAATTAAATAACTGCTTCATAAGATATACCTTATTTGAAGCGGAGGGTTTTTCATACATATTTGCCAAAGTAGACATTAACTCTACCGTAGTTTTTGCCTGTGATAAATTGGATATCACAGTAGATGCTAAACTGAGCCTTATTGACCCCAGAGCCTTTCTATCAAGAACTTCCCAATCTTCATCCTCCATGTCTTTGGGCTTCTTGGCAATTCCACTTAACGGTAAGTATAAGTCCTTCTGATACAGATAATCCTCTATCTGCATTCTCCAGTGTTGATAGTTTTTGCCATTAAACTTTTCCATTCTGAGCTTACTTTCTTCTGCCATTGCTTCTCCCACTCAAACAGAAATCCCTGCAAGAACTTCTGTGACTACCCTGTAATCAATAAACACTACACAGATCTGAACCACCTGTTAGTGAACCTGAGCTCTGATACCACTTGTTGGGGATCAACCAACAATGATTACACTCTTACACAAGTAATAAATGCGGAAATAAATCAGATAGACAAGTAACTAGAATCAAATAGCAGCATGAACAAGATATACAAGAAACCACCCTGAAAACTTGTATTAAAACTCTTTACATAAGGAATACAATGAAGAAACACCTTTCTTCCACACCTCTCTCAGATGCACAAGATCTCACACTAGATCTCTATCCCTCAAGAGCTATCTCTCTCAAGCACAATCAAATCCAACAAGTCTGGATTGATTCAACACTCTATACTGTTCTTCAAACTTACAATAGTCTTATAGACTTTCTTGCAAAAACTTACTAAGCTAAGAAGATCTAATCCTACATATAGAATTAGCAAACATATGCATGCTCTTACAACAATCAGTTATGCCTCTTGAACAAAGGCTTCTAAATTCAGTCTTGCTAATATTGGAAACGCAGATCGAGACTAAGACTCAAACTCGCCATGCAAACTAACACTGCTATCCACGAAAATAGATTCTGGACGCACAGGTGACCGACGCCGGTTCCTGCCTGCTTGCCATGACCGACGTCGGCCGACTACCTGCCGACATCGGTGTTCCCTGCACTGCTGCTGACCGACGTCGATCACTCCTGACCGACGCCGGTGACTGTGAAGACCCGAATTGCTAAATGAATGCACAAGTGAAGCTTTTAGGCTCCACATCCTAACAAAGAAAAATTCCTCCACTTGGTAGTAAAGGTAGTCTTATACTAGTCCTCTTTTCTCACTAACACTTGGTTATAACCTGAGTATCCATCTAGGAGAGAGAAATGTTCTGAACTAGTAACTACTTGCAAGATTTGCTCCATGGATGGTGGAGGGTAATGGTCCTTCAAAGAGACCCTATTAATATCTTTGAAGTCCACACACAATCTGATCTCCCCACTCTCTTTTTTGAAAAATACTATATTAGCTACCGATGAGGAGTATTTGATGGGGAAGATGATCTTGGATTCCACAAGCTTGGTCAACTCCTTTCTAATGAGCTCTTAAACCTTGGGATTAATGGGCCTCTACTTCTACTTGACAGGCTTGGCATCAGCCTCTAGCTCTATTATAGGTTGGGCCAGATTAAGATCAAAGCCCTTTAGGTCACTATATTTCCAAGAAAAAATGTTTCCATATTCCTTATAGAGTTTTGTGAAAGCATGCCTTTTAGCTTTAATGCTTACCTTTCTAAGCTTGAGAAGCTTATCTTCAAATATAAGAACTCTTTCATAGTTCTCCTCATTAGTTGACATCACTACTTTATCCTTCCTCATATGGTCCCCTTCATGAAAGAGGCCTTTTAGGGTGACTAGCCCTTTAAGAAGCTTATTAGACCTTAATTGGACAATTCACTCCCCATACTGGTGCTACAAATTTTCTTGATTGAGGGAGGAGAATTATGCTTCTTGCTATAAGAAGCATGCAATTTATTTGTCATTTTCAAAATCCTGCTAGTGAGCTTCATTGTCTGTCACTAATGGTCTTATTACCACTTTGATGTGTGGTTGAAACTTGGTTCTTTTTAGCCCATTGGGGATGTCAAAATGAGCCCCCATAGGTTCTAGCATGTCAGCATGTTGATTTTGGCTTCTCAATATTGATTATATGTTGAAAGCCTCAAAGTCCTCAATGAGGTCCCACACTCTATGCATGTAGGATCTCATTAAAGGGTTCTTTGTGGCATTCTAACCTCGAACTTGGTGCACAACCAACTCATTATCCCCATAGACTTTCAAATGTTTGATCTTTATCTTATTGGCCCATTGAAGGCCATGGATGAGACCCTCATATTATTTTGTATTGTAGGATCAGATGAATTAGAACCTATATGAAGAGAAGTACTTATGATTTTAAGGGGAATGAGTCCCCGTGCTTGCTCTTTGAGCCATCAAAGAACAACTTCCATTGACCACTAGGATATTTTTGAGGCTTAATGAGGGATGACATAGGCTAGTCTTCTTCATGTAGATAGAAACCATCGAAGTCTCTTTCTTCAACACCTTCTAAGGGGTCCACTAATTGGTTATCATTCCATAACTCATCCAGGAGCATGTCTGGTACCTCTTCTGAATGAGTGTTCAAATCCTTCCCCATTATAAATTCATCCTCATCAATGATGGTGCAATTGATGTTGACACTATTTGGCCCATAGGGTTCTATAAGGAATTGTGCAATGGGCTTAGCCTTGATTGACACCTTGGTCCCATACCTTGTCTTAAAGGCCATATAGGACCATTCTACTACAAGATATCCCCTATCTTTATTTTGAATTATTTGGATAAGCATAGGTAAAGTGAGGAGGTACATCCAAGACCAACACATCTTAGGCCACTAAGACACTAAGACAAGCCTGTAAGGTCATATTGAGGTCCTTGATTATACTAGATAGTTTAGGAGAAGAACCATCAACTTGCAACACTCCTTTGGACTATGGCTCATATTTCAGACCAAGCTAATTGGTTATGGACTTTGGCATCACTGAGGTACTAGCCGCACTGTCCACTAAAAAATTGTGTACTAGAGAGTTGCCAATGATTACTAAAATATAGAAGGGAGGAGGCTTGACTGCTTTACTTGATTTCCCCTCCTCTGACCCTTAGGTTGCATTGGTGAGAACTTCATTCCCCTTGCTTGATGGCTTATCTGTAACATTAACCTTGGAAAAACCCTGTTGAAGAATGTCCACCTGACTAGGTATAGAGAGCATGTCCCACATGGGCACACTCATATTTGACTTCTTCATTTTTTCAACAATGTTGATGGGTGAACCACCAACCTTTGTTTATGCCTTGAAAGCCACCACTATTGTTTTTTGAACTTGTGAGCTTTGGGGAACAAAAGGATTCCTTTGGCTCTGATCTTTTGGAGGTACTGAAAACTTTAGAGTGGCAGTTGGTTCCCTGGGCCTTGTTAGTGAATGAGTAATTATGGGAAGATCTTTGGTTGCTTTTCAATTACCATCCATATTCCTTCTTTAAAATATCATGTTTGCCGCCACTAGACTATAGACTTGGCTGGAACTAGCCTGTTGGCTAACTACATAACACTCCCCTTATTCATAGTTCATCATTATATCATCTAGTTGATTTGGTCCCTGGTTATACCCTTAAACCTATGGAGGTTCTTTTGCCCTAGTCATCATAGGCACCTCTACATTTTGGGCCATGAGAGCTTGGTTGTACCCAAAGTTAGCAGCTTGCTACCATTGATCATTGAAGGCTTGGTAAGGTCAATATTTGGGACCATATGTTGACCAAAGGACTGTTCTCAAGGCATGGTACCCTCTTATTCTTGGGCCACATTATTTTTAATTGGGACCAAGGAGTTGAAATTACTAGCAACATTAGGGTTAAAGTTACCCTGCCTATTGTAGCCATGCTACCCTTATCCTTGGTTCTAACCTTGGCCTTGGTAGTTTCCCTTATACAAAGGTCTATTTTATTGAAAATCCTACTGCTGAGACTGATATGAACTTTGATAAGGCCTATTGAAGGCATATTGCCTTTTGACATTTACTAGCTCATTCCCCAAATATTGAAACATGCTTTTGACCTTTGAAAGTTCTTTTATTTTAGTGAATCACTAGATCCACTAGTAGAAGCTTTCTCTTTCTTTGGTGTAGGGATTGCAGCAGTTGTTGGTGAAGGGAGAATAACATCTAATGGAGGTATATAAATAGGAGATGGTCTGATCTCAGGAAATAAGGGCATGAGTGGTCTGGGTGTAAGTTTGCTAACTTGAACTAGATAATTCTCTACCTTAATGGCCACCTCATATGCACCTAGAAGTATATTTCCTCCCATATATTAGATCATCACCGCTATGTCACTATTCAAATCCTTTAAATAATATAGAAAATCAAAATTATGGGTTGGTCTAACTGCAACTAGGAATTTATCCCAAGTTTTTTGTAACCTTGTGTTGAAGTCTTGCATGAATTCATGAGGAGTTCTTCTAATCATAGTTAGTTGTTTTGAAAGTGATAAATGGTCACTTTTATCCTCAAATATTTTACACAAGGCTTCCCCTAATTGATCCCATGTTTGAATGAAATTTGCAGTGAGGCCTTTGTACCAATCTAGGGCCTTTCCTTTAAAAGAGGTAGCTAGTAGCCTAATAGCTATATTCTCCTCTATCACATTATGTATATTGTAAAAGTTTTTTATGTCCATGAGGTGTTCATAGGGTGTTATAGCTTGGTCTCTAGTGTAATAGGGAATACTTTTGAGGGCTACAACTAGGATTGGATCATAACGAGCAAGGGCTAGAGGGCTTTGGCCATTAAAAGCCATAAAAAATCTAGGGACTACCATGGTTATGCAAGGGGTTAATAAGGGTCCTCTTATAGAGATAGGCCTTGGAAATGCCCTAGGAGTAAATTTTCTCTGATATGGATGAGTATTTGTAAACCTTAGTCTTTTTGTAGAATTTACAGGTAGTTCAAGAAAGTCAAAAGTGATACCTTTTGAAGCTGAACTTGTTATCACCTTTGGAATGCGATAGAGCTATTGTTCTACACCAAAGAATTTATTATTCCTTTCGAATTCACTAGATGTTATTATTTGGAGCTTAACCACTGTAAATGTGATCAAATCAGCATCAACTTTAATCAATCTTATTTTTAAAATAAGTGTGTCCCATCAGGCATGCTAGAAACTGTTATGGGCTCAATTCACACTCTTGGAGAGGGTTATTTAGGCTCATTCCAATTGAGCATATAAAATTAGAACCCTAGGTTATGGGTCACCTATGTTGGGGCTAAACCTCTAGAGTAGGTTGGATTCCTCTTTGATACTCACCTAAGACTAAAACTAAGCCTAATGCTTCATGGAAAAAGGGTTAAAAAGGATGAGGGATCCTAATAAAGTTAAAAGGGTGATACACCAAAGTTAAGTGGACACTCACATAAGTTTGAACCCACATTGAATCAACAAAAGATAATTGTGACTTACTCAATCTCACAATCTCACCAAATTCATAAATATTTCATAGAGGAGGCCCTAAATAAAACACTAATCCAAACCTACAAATTAGCTTGAGAACATCTTCAAAGAGGAAAGAAGAAGGAAAACAAATTAGGAAGAATCTCCTTCACAAATTTACCATACACAAGCATACTAAACATTGATTAAAGATAAGAGATAGGTAAAGAGTTGATCCTATTGATTCAAAAGGTAATTCTTACAATATTTTTACAAGGTTTAACATTATCAAATGAGCACACTTTTTCAAGAGACTCGATGAGTATCCTTGTCTCAGAAAGAAAATGCTAAAATTTACAAAATATAAGAACCCCTACAAAGGGAATGAGACCATGATATATATAAGAAGATAAACCACTAGGAATAATAAGTGAGCACACTATCTGGAAAAAAACACCTATCCTAGGTCATTAAATGAACTTGAACTACCACCTTTTGCTCCTTAGCCAATGGAACATTGCCACCTTTTTGATCAATCAAATGTTATGTATGGTTTGTTGAGTGAGAAGGTCTCTAAAGGCCTCAAGGACAAATTAAATACTCCTATCCATAGTTCCCGATACTAAATCTTTTCTTTGATACTTCATGCCAACTCCTACTTGAAGATAAAACTTTATGATTATGGACCTTATTGAAACATGATTTGGTGCTTTAGGTAGCTACTTACTGAGATTACGACCATGCCAAATAATGAAGATCTTTTGAATTAATTTCAACTCTAATTTATCTTCATGCTTGGATCATAGGTTTATCTATAGGTGGAAAACCAATTCAAGACTATTGGTTTTCCTATAGTTTCCATATCACTACAGACCTATAGAAAATATAACACCTTTCTATATTATTATAAGTCTAAAAGACCCATCCTTTCTATATAGAAACCCAATCTTATATGTGCATACATGAATCCTTTTATAAACGTTGAACACTACTTTCAGAATAACTCTGTTTAAGCAAAACATGAACTAGAGATCTATATTTTAACCTTAATGGTGATCTATACACCTTCCTTGCATCCCACTACATTACCTAGACCATTATGTGACATTTGAACTAGCCCCAATGGCACCAAAAGACCCTACAAAACCTAATGTTTCATGGTCAAAAATAACTTTCCAACCCTCATCAAGAATCTTGGGCACGCCTTTAATCTAATTAGTTCTCAAAAACTGACTTGGCTCATTGACAAGTTGACTCAACTCGCTCCATTGATTTCAATTTATATGAAGGCCCATAGATCATAAATCTCCTACTAATTGAACACATCCTTGAAACTTGTCACATATACATTCACCTTTGATATTCACTGACTCTTTGACCGACACTCATCGTTAAATCTAGATGTATGATACAGTGCAAATCATTGATCTGTCGAGACCCATTGTTTGAAAACCAATGGCTAGTTCATAGCCTTAAATTTGACATCTTTTCTCCCTTCAAAATACAATCACATGATTTTTATTGACGTTTGTGTGACCCTAAAATTTAAGCTTAGCAGGGTTATCTTATTTCATCCTTAAATTTGATGTTTGCATACATCTCTGCCAATTTTGACCAACTTTGCAATTTTATATCTTGAAATGTAGGGATCATGGGGACACCAAACTTGCAAAGGGACCTGATGTTGAAATGAAAAAACCCTTTTGATCCATTGGTCTCGTAAGCTGTTCATGCAAAGATATTGAAGGTCCAAGCTGATTGATCTGTATCCATTTTATGTGACATCCTGGCAACAATCGAGCTTTTAAGCTAAGTATGGGAAACTTAGTGAAAACTGATTGGAGAGCCAACTTTGCATACACATATATTTATTTACACTTCGATGTAGGACCTATGATTTGTCACATATGATCTTGACACAAAAGTGAACAAACCCATATGACCAATTCTCTTTGACTCATCCACATGTGCGAGATTTGGATTCAACAAATTGTCTACTTATGTTTTCTGTGTGCTTTATCAAACCATGCAAGAATTTTTTATGGGCCAAAAATGGCCAACAGGGACTTTCTCACACCACTGACATGCAAAACATATTGGTTGACCCATAAAAATGATTTAAATTTGAAAAATGATCATTGTTTGGTGTATGGACAGGTTCATTAGATTGGACGCCTATAGAATTCCACAAGTGTCTGAGTCTTGACAAATTCATCAAATAAACAATAATATTGATTTAATGATGATCCAAAACTTAGAATTTCTGGTTGATAAATATTTTAAGAACATAGAAATAACATAGTAATAATGAATTCTCTGAGAAAAGATGTATTATTACTCAAGATCGTAATACAACTATATGCTTATCTCTGGGAAGAGATGTCTGATTTTTCATTTTGGGTTACATATTAATTTATACCCATTTTTAAAGTAGGGGGAGGATGTGGAAGGTCACCAATCTCAAGGGAGATTAAGTGGTTTGACTTCCACACTTTAAAATAATACAAAATTTGAGGAATTACTATTTTTAGACTACACTACTAAAATTGAAATTTGGGGCACTTCCATTGTGTTTTAGAGGTCAAACTTAATATATCAGAGCTCCATGTCATCTCATGACATTATCCTCATTCTTATATTTCCAACGGTTCAAACATTGAGTCAATTGGAGCTACGGTACAAAAGTTATGGCTCCCAAAAGTTCCGTCATCAATTAGGGTGGAACTGTCATCCGAATTGTCACCTAAATTTCTACCTGGATCATTCCTCCCTCCTTGAAAATCAATGGTACCCATTGCGTCAATGTTCCTCATTAGGTGTGTCAGTTGTGTCTTGATTTGATTCTCTATGAGCCACTCACCTTGGTGGCTAAGCTGGCCCATTTTGACCACTCGATAAAGCAGAATAGAGCGTCCTCTTGTTGTCTTCATCCAGGTGTCCACAATTTGATCCTCCTCAACTAAAGCAAAAATCTATGGATCAAGCTCATCAATGTTGAGTTATTTTTCTGCAACTGAAGTGTCTAATAGAGGTAGATGATATGGTTTGAGGAGCTCCACATTGAATATTAGATGCAGACAAAGGTAGGGTGGTAGGTTCAACTCAAAAGCATTTTCTCCAACTTTTTTGGTGATGGTGTACGGACCATATCGTAGAGGCCAATTTTTTTTATGTGGACTTGCAAGTCATTCCTTCTAAAATCACAACCAAACCTTATCACCCATAGCAAAATGGTGTGCAATCATATGTTTGTCATGACATTGCTTATATTTATGATTCATCTTTTCCAAGATGTCATGAACTTGCTACTGGATGTGTTGCATTTGTTCAATGAACTTTGTTACTTTTTCTACCTTAGATCTTCCATGAGGTGTGTATTTATAGTGGAGAATGGAACGGCTATATCAATTGGTGCCATGGGTTGGAACCTGAAGCATACTTGGAATGGATTGTGCTTGTTCAAGCTATGCAGGGCCCAATTATATCCATGTTGTATGAAAAGAAGCCCCTCATCCCATGTGCATGGATGTTTGGAGTGATACATCTAAATCATGTGAATAATCAAGTGGTTCACCACCTTTATCTGACCATCAGTCTGTGGATGGAAGGCTGTGGACTTCATCAGCTTGGTATCTATCATCTTCCATAGAGTGGACCAGAAGATGCTCAGGAATATGCTATCTTGATCTGAGACAATGGACATAAGGAGACCAAAATGGAACCATACATGAATAAAATATAGTTGAGCAGTTTCTTCAGCAGATATATTTTTCTTACAAGCAATCATGATAGCCATTTTTGAAAAATGATCAACTACCACAAAAATACAATCCTTACCATGTTTTGAAGTAGGCAAACCTGAGAGAAAATCCATTGAGATAGATTCGCAAGGCTTGGTTGGTTCTAGTAATGGCATGTATAATCCTTGCTTCTTATTTGTTGGCTTAGATATCACACATGGGGTGCAAGATTTGAGATATCTTTCCAGATTCTTTCGCATATGGGGCCAGTAGAAATTTTTTTAAAGAACTACCAATATCTTTTCTATACCAAAGTGTCTAACTGTCCTACTGAAATGTGCTTCCCATATCATCTTCTGTTGCTCTACAGCTAGAACATAGATGTGCCCCATATAATAGAGGACATTATCTTGAAAATAGAAATCAAAAACATGTTTACTTTTTTGAAGCACTTGATATGTATCAACAAAGGTAGGATCTTATTCATACAGAGTACCTCAAGTGGTAGTCTCATGTCTGCATAGGTCAAGAACTATTGTGAGTACAGTAATTGGTAGGCAGCTTAGACAATCTGTAGTTGTATTTGAGCTCCTTTTTTTGTGTTTGATTATTAGATGGAATTACTGAAGATATGTGGCCTAATTTTTGTGCCTCTCATTTCATAGTTTGTGTCTATATAAATTCCAATGGTTTATGGTTAGTGTGGATGACCATCTCTTTTCCCAAGATGTAGTGTTTCCATTATTTGTAGGCTTACATAATGGCATAGAACACCTTATCATATGTCAGATATTTCTTGAATATATTATTGAAAGTTTCACTGTCATATGCATTAGATGGCCATGTTACATGATGACAGATCCCATGGCATATTAGGTGCATCTATCATCAACTCAAAAGGTTGATGCAAATCTAGCAAAATAAGAATAAGGGCTGAGCAAAGTCTATTCTTCAAATTCTCAAATGACCTTTATTGTATTTCACCCCACTAAAATTTAGCTTTAGCTCCTTCTTTAGTCACTTGGGTTAGTGACCAAGCAACATATGAAAATCCAAGAACAAACTTGCGATGGAAATTTGGAAGACCCAAGAAGCTGCAAAGTTCTGTGAGGGTCCTTGGTGTGGGCCATTCTCGAATAATTTGAATCTTTTCTAAATTAACATGGACCCCTTCCTCATTCACAACGTACCTGAGGTATTGAATTTTTGTCATCTTGAATGTGTATTTGTCGAGATTTGCATACAACTTATACTCTTGAAGAGTTTGAAGCACCTTACAAACATGTTGCAAATGTTCCTCCCATGTTTTAATGTAGATGAGTATGTCATCCAGGTAGATAATCACAAATGATTTGGTGAAGGGTCATAGGATGTCATCCATCATCCTCATGAAGGTTGTAAGTGCATTAGTTAAGCAAAAAGGCATAACCACCCATTCAAAGAGCCCCTCCTTAGATTTGAATGCAGTCTTCCAAACATCAGTGGGATCGATGAGAATTTGGTGATAGCCAAATTTGAGATCAATTTTGATGAAGAAATTTGCACCACAGAGTTGGTCCAATAGGTCATCAATCCTAGGGAGAGGGTAGTGATTCTTCACAATGATTTTATTCAGGACTCGATAATCAATGCAAAGCCTCCATGTTCCATCTTTCTTTGGTGCCAAGACAATTTGGCTGCCACAGGGTGAAGAGCTTGGCCTGATGTGACCCTTTTGGATCAATTCTTGAATTTGTCTTTTTATCTCATCATTTTCCAAAATTGATTTGCAATACATAGGACTATTAGATAAAAGTGATCTTGGGATCAAATTGATAGAATGTTTTACCTAGTAATGCAATGGAACTCCTATGGGTGACTTGAATAATTCATCATAATTTCCTATGATTCATCCTATCTATTTTTTTTATTGTGTTGATTGTGTAGTCATTATTGCAACATCAACCTTCTTAGATTTTTGTGGTTTGACCACCATGAGAACAAATTACTTTGTCTTCTCCACCAATCTCTTACATTGCTTAGCACTGATCAGGGAGATAGATGTGGGAGGTGGTACCTCTAGTACCCTATAACACCATGTTCCAAGAGTGAGGGTGATTCTTTAGATTAGTGATTCATAGATGCCATGTCACTCGTACATGAATGGTTGACCAAGGAGTACATCACAAACATCTAGATTGACCACATCACACAAGACTTCATCTTGGAAAGAGTTTATTGCATATGAAAGAAGACACTAATAGGTGACACAGAGGTCTCTCCCTAGGCTCAACCATCCAATACCATATGGCTTTGGATGAGGCTTCATGGATAGATTTAGACTTTTCATAACTTTAGTAGAGATTAAATTCTTTTGACTCCCACTATCAAGAATGAAATGTAAAGGCTTACCTTTTACCCATAATTTAGAGTGAAATAATCTTTCCTTATCATCTAGCCTTTCTTCATGGGTCTGTGATGAAGTGATGATGGTGTCAGGCTCAACATCTACAATTTTTTCTTCATTCTCTTTGACTGTGGATTGTGTATGACATAGAGTAGTAGATGTCGAGTATTGTGACTCAGAAAGCAGTGACTTGATGGCTCAACATTCTTCTTTAGAGTGAGTTCCAATTTTGTGGTAATCACACCATTTTCTAGCCTTCCCCTTCTGGAGTTTCTTATCTTGAAACTCCTTTTGCTTCCAATTTTGGCCTCGTGTTGACCTTCCTTGTCACTTTTCCATTTTGAGGGCTGACTCTTCGTATTCTTTCTGCCATGCTTCTGCTCAATCTTCACTAGGAATTTGTATGCCTCATCGAGGGTTTCTAAATTAAAGAGTTCCATTTCTCCCCATATGTACCATTGTAGTCCATCACGATATTTGAGAGTCTTATATTTTTCACTTTCTTGGATGCCCAATCTTGTAGATAAAGAATGAAAAATATATGTGTAATCTTGAACAAATTGGTCCTTACCTTGCCAAAGTTGTTGCCACTGTATGTACAGATCATCATATGCTCCAATGGGATAGTATTCTTCTTTCACCACTTCTAAAAAAGCATCCTAGGTAGGTTGCACCTCAAGGCCAATGTCATTTGTACTAAACCTATTTTTGTACACTTCCCACCAGTTTTTCATGGGCAATGATGCTTTCAAAAGAGCAAAAGTGATATTTTCTCCATCGGTGAATTTATTTACAGAGAAGTAGGAAGATAATTGATCTAACCAATTTTTTACTGCATCAACATTGATTTTGCATTCAAATTTAGGAATATAAAAACTCACCTGAACCTTGAAGGGTGTTGGGGCACTGAAAAGACGTTCCATGGATGAGGAGCCAGGAAGTGTAGCTGAGGAGCCATAATTTTCCATTGGGAGTTGTTGAAGAATTTGAGCAAATTGTTGCAAAATCTATGTTTGTTTCCATTGGAGGGCTTCATTCACCATTTCCTTGAAAGGATCGGATGTCTCAGTGTCATCTACCATTTGAAATCATTTTGAGCAAATAGGTGGATAGTTTGGAAGCTCTATTGTTTTCCACCCAAGCTTCTTGTAGCCTGACCTCATCCTTAAGATCATACACTCTCAAGACAAACTGCTCTGATACCACTGATCCAAAACTTAGAAGTTCTAGTTGATAAATATATTAAGAACATATAAATAACACAGTAACAATGAATTCTCTAAGAAGAGATGTATTATTACTCAATATCGCAATACAACTATATGCTTATCTCTGGGAAGAGATGTCTGATTTTATATTTCAAGTTACATATTAATTTATACCTATTTTGAAATCAGGGGGAGGATGTGGAAGGTCACCAATCTCAAGGGAGATTAAGTGGTTTGACTTCCATGCTTTAAAACAATACAGAATTCAAGGAATTACTATTTTTAGAAACTTACTATTTTTAGACTGCACTACTAAAATTATAATTTGGGGATCTTCCATTGGGTTTTTTGGGACAAAACTTCATGGAGAGAAGATCCATGCCATCTCACGATGTTATACTCATTTTTATCTTTCCAACAGTTCAAACAGTGAGTCAATTAGAGCTACGGTGAAAAAGTTATGGCTCTCAAAAGTTTCATCATCAATTGAGGTGGAACTGTAACCTGAATTGTTGCCTAAATTGCTGCCCACATCATTCCTCCCTCCTTAAAAATCAATGGTATCCATTGCATCAATGTTTCTCATCAGGTGTGGTAGTTGTGTCTTGATTTGATTCTCTATGAGCCACTCACATTGGTGGCTAAGTTGGCCCCTTTTGACCACTTGATAAAGCAAAATAGAGCGTCCTCTTATTGTCTTCATCTAGGTGTCCACAATCTGATCCTCCTCAATTGGAGCAAAACTTTGTGGATCAATCTCATCAATGTCGAGTTATTCTTCTATGACTAAAGTGTTTAATAGAGGTGGATGCTATGGTTTGAGGAGCTCCACATTGAATATTGGATGCAGACCAAGGTAGGCTGGTAGGTTCAACTCAAAAGTATTTTCTCCAAATTTTTTGGTGATGGTGTAGGGACCATATCACAGAGGCCAAATTTTTCTATGTGGGCATGCAAGTCATTCCTTTTGAAGCCACAACTAAACCTTGTCACCCATAGTAAAATGGTGTGCAATCCTATGTTTGTCATGGCATTGCTTATACTTTTGATTCATCTTTTCTAAGATGTCATGAACTTGCTGCTAGATGTGTTACATTTGTTCAATGAAATTTGTTGCTTTTGTTGCCTCAGATCTTCCATGAGGTGTGTATTCCATGGTAGAGAATGGAACAACTATATCAATTGGTGCCATGGGTTAGAACTCAAAGCATACCTGGAATGGACTGTGCTTGGTCGAGTTGTGCAAGGTCTGATTGTATCCATGTTGTATGAAAATAAGACCTTCATTCCATGTGCATAGATGTTTGAAGTGATACATTTGAATCATGTGAACAATCAAGTAGTTCACCACCTCTATCTAACCATCATTATGTGGATGGAAGGTTGTGGACTTCATCAGCTTGGTATCCATCATCTTCCATAGAGTGAACCAGAAGATGCTCAGAAACCTGCTATCTCGATCTGAGACAATGGGCTTGGGGAGACCAAAATGAAGCCATACATGACTAAAATATAGTTAATCAATTTCTTTAGAAGATATATTTTTTTTACAAGCAATCATGATAGCTATTTTTGAAAAATGATCAACTACCACAAAAATACAGTCCTTATCATGTTTTTAAGTGGGCAAACCTAAGAGAAAATCCATTGAAACAAATTCCCAAGGCTTAGTTGGTTCTGGAAATGGCATGTACAATCCTTACTTCTTATTTGTTGTCTTGGCTATCACACATGGGGTGCAAGATTTAAGATATCTTTCCATATCCTTTCACATATGGGGCCAGTAGAAGTGTTTTTGAATAACTGCCAATATCTTTTCTATACCAAAGTGTCCAACTGTCCTACTGAAATGTGCTTCCCATATCATCTTATGTTGCTCTGCAGCTAGAACACAGATTTGCCCCATATAATAGAGGACAATATTTTGCAAATAGAAATTAGAAACATGTTTACCTTTTTGAAGCACCTGATATGTATCAACAAAGGTAGGATTTGATTCATATAGAGCACCCCAAGTGGCAGTCTCATGTCTGCATAGTTCAAGAACTATTGTGAGTGCAATAATTGGTAGGTGGCTCAGACAATATTCAACTGTATTTGATCTCCCCTTTTTATGTTTAATTATTAGATGGAATTGCTAAAGATATGTGGACCACTTTTGGTGCCTCTCATTTCATAGTTTGCTCTGTGTCTGGATGAATTCCAATGGTTTGTGGTCAGTGTGGATGACCATCTCTTTTCCCAAGATGTAGTGTTTCCATTATTTACAGGCTTGCACAATGACATAGAGCTCCTTATTATATGTTAGATATTTCCTGACTATATCAGTGAAAGTTTCACCATGATATGCAACAAGATGGCCATGTTGCATGATGATAGCTCCCATGGCATATTCAGATGCATCTGTCATCAATTCAAAAGGTTGATGCAAATTTGACAAGGCAAGAACAGGGGCTTAAAAAAGTCTATTCTTCAAATTCTCAAATGCCCTTTGTTGTATTTCACCCCACTAAAATGCAGCTTTAGCTCCTCCTTTAGTCACTTGGGTTAATGACCAAGCAACATGTGAAAATCCAAGAACAAACCTACGATAGAAATTTGCAAGACCCAAGAAGCTGCAAAGTTCTATGAGGGTCCTTGGTGTGGGCCATTCTTGAATAACCCAAATCTTTTCTAGATCAACATGGACCCCTTCCTCATTCACAACATACTCGAGGTATTGAATTGTTGTCATCATAAATGTGCATTTGTCAAGATTTGCATACAACTTGTGCCCTCGAAGAGTTTGAAGCACCTTATGAACATGTTGAAAATGTTCCTCCCATGTTCTATTGTAGATGAGTATGTCATCTAGTTAGACAACCATAAATTAGTTGGTGAAGGGTCATAGGATATCATCCATCATCCTTATGAAAGTTGCAGGTGCGTTAGTTAAGCCAAAAGACATAACCAACCATTCAAAGATCCCCTCCTTAGATTTGAATGGAGTCTTCCAGACATCGTTGGGATCAATGAGAATTTGGTGATAGCCATATTTGAGATCAATTTTGGTGAAGAACTTCGCACCATGGAGTTGGTCGAGTAGGTCATCAATCCTGGGGAGAGGGTAGCGATTCTTCACAGTGATTTTATTTAGGACTCGATAGTCAATGCAAAGCCTCCATGTTCCATCTTTCTTTGGTGCCAAGACAATTGGGCTACCACAGGGTGAAGAACTTGGCCTGATGTGACCCTTTTGGATCAATTCTTGAATCTATCTTTTTATCTCATCATTCTCCAAAACTAATATGCGATGCACAAGATTGTTAGGTAAAGGTGATCTTGGGATCAAATCGATAAAATTTTTTACCTGGCAATGCAGTGGAACTCCTATGGGTGACTTGAATAAATCATCATATTCTCCTATGATTCATCCTATCTACTTTTGTTATTGTGTTTATTATGTAGTCAGGACTGCAACATCGACCTTCTTGGATTTCTGTGGTTTGACCACCATGAGAACAAATTGCTTTGTCTTCTCCACCAATCTCTTACATTGCTTGGCACTGATCAGGGAGATAGATGTGGGAGGTGGTACCTCTAGTACCTTGTAGCACCATGTTCCAAGAGTGAGGGTGATTCTTCAGGTTCGTGATTCATAGATGTCATATCGCTCGTACATGAATGGTTGACCAAGGAGTACATCACAAACATCTAGATTGACCACATCACACAAGACTTCATCTTGAAAAGGTTTTATTGCATATGAAAGAAGACACTAATGGGTGACACTGAGGTCTCTCCCTAGGCTCAACCATCCAATACTGTATGGCTTTGGATGAGGCTTCATGGATAGATTTAGACTTTTCACAACTTTAGTAGAGATTAAATTCTTTTGACTCCCACTATCAAGAATAAAATGCAGAGGCTTACCTTTTACCCATAATTTGGAGTGAAACAATCTTTCCTTGTCATTTGGCCTTTCTTCACAGGTTTGTGATGAAGCGACAATGGTGTCGGGCTCAGCATCTACAATTTCTTCTTCATCCTCTTCGACTGTGGGTTGTGTATGAGACAGAGTAGTAGATGTCAAGTATTGTGACTTGATGGCTCGACATTCTTCTTTGGAGTGAGTTCCAGTTTTGTGGTAATCACACCATTTTCCAACCTTCCCCTTCTAGGGTTTCTTATCTTGAAACTCCTTCTACTTCCAATTTTAGCCTCGTGTTTAACCTTCCTTGTCACTTTTCTATTTGAGGGCTAACTCTTCGTATTATTTCTGCCATGCTTTTGCTCAATCTTCACTACGAATTTGTATGTCTCACCTAGGGTTTCCAAATTGAAGAGTTTCATTTCCCCCCGTATGTACCATTGTAGTCCACCATGATATTTGAGAGTCTTATGTTTCTCACTTTCTTGGATGCCCAATCTTGCAGACAAAGAATGAAAAATATCTGTGTAATCTTGAACAGATTGGTCCTTACCTTGCCAAAGTTGTTGCCACTATATGTACAGATCATCATATGCTCTAATAGGATAGTATTCTTCTTTCAGCGCTTCCACAAAATCATCCCAGGTAGCTTCCACCTCAAGGCCAATGTCATATATACTGAACCTCTTTTTGTACACTTTCCATCAGTTTTTCACAGACAATGATGCTTTCAAAGGAGCAAAAGTGATCTTTTCTCTATCGATGAATTTATTTACAGAGAAGTAGGAAGATAATTGATCTAACCAATTTTCTACTGCATTAGTATTGATTTTGCCTTCAAATTTAGGAATATCAAAATTCACCTAAACCTTGAAGGGTATTGGGGCACTGAAAGGACATTCCATGGATGAGGAGCTAGGAAGTGTAGCTGAGGAGCCATAATTTTCCATTTGGAGTTGTTGAAGAATTTGGGCAAATTGTTGCAACATCTGTGCTTGTTGCCGTTAGAGGGCTTCATTCACCATTTCCTTGAAAGGATCGGATGTCTCGGTGTCGTCTGCCATTTGAAGTCGTTTGGAGCGAATAGGTGGATAGTTTGGAAGCTCTGTTGTTTCCACCTAAGCTTCTTGTACCCTGACCTCGTCCTCGGGATCATACACTCTCAAGACAAACCACTTTGATACCATTGATCCAAAACTCAGAAGTTCTAGTTGATAAATATTTTAAGAACATAAAAATAACACAGTAACAATGAATTCTCTGAGAAGAGATGTATTATTACTTAAGATCGCAATACAACTATATGCTTATCTCTGGGAAGAGATATCTGATTTTTCATTTCGGATTACATATTCATTTATACCCATTTTTGAAAGCAGTGGGGGATGTGGAAGGTCACCAATCTCGAGGGAGATTAAGTGGTTTGACTTCCACACTTTAAAACAATACAAAATTCAAGGAATTACTATTTTTAGAAACTTACTATTTTTAGACTACACTACTAAAATTAAAATTTGGGGCACTTCCATTGGGTTTTCGGGGGTCAAACTTCATCGATCAGAGCTTCATGCCATCTCACGACGTTCTCTTCATTCTTATCTTTCCAACGGTTCAAACGGTGAGTCAATTGAAGCTACGGTGCAAAAGTTATGACTCCCGAAAGTTCCGTCATCAATTGAAATGGCACTGTCACCCAAATTGTCGCCTAAATTACTGCCCAGATCAAATGATCTGTAGACAATCTAAATATAATTTTAAGTAAGTTAAACACATATTAGAGAATTTTTATATTTAATTGATAAAAATTTGAGAAAATCAAACCATAATAAATATAAAAATAAAAAAGAAGAATATGCAAGAACCATACATAAATACAAATCATTTAAGGGAAAGATAAATCAATATTTACATTGTTAAATATTTTATACCAAATTTTTAATATCTATACCTATAAATTTGATATTCTTGAATGACATACTTTATACATTGATGGCAACGTTATGATCGTGACTTGAAAAATGAAAATTTAAAATTCTAAAGAACTAACACGAGTCATTATACTAGATGGGAATTTAGGATTGTATTCTATCTTATGAGAATTATACCCAAAATCTTACCCATAAATAATAATATTGTGTTAGTCTACTCCATGAATATTATTTCAGTGGGCTCCTCCCTTAATTCATCTAAAGTCTACTTTGAATGAGTATTTTGGAAGAAAGAAATATTAAAAAATGGATAATCACAATGTTAAGATTCACGTGCTATGAAACGAATTTCCTAAATATAATAATATACTACATATGCTTAGTTGACCTTTTTTTTAATAAAATTAATGGCAAAATGTCTACTGCATTAAAAATTGAAGACTTCTCTCACGGTTAAAAAAACCCGTCCGAGTCGGTGGATGCTTTTTAATACAAAAAGCTTTTATTAGTATAATGTTTGCTTAATAGCTGAAGCCAAGATATATGTATTCGAAATTCGAATCTATAAATTGAACATTTTAAGGAAGCGATAAAATTTAAATAATTATATTTAATTAAAATTAAAATTTTATTCATTAATTTATATTTAGTAAACTATTTTTTTTTTAAGATTTAAATAAAATAAAAATATGTATGGAAAACTTTTAATTTCTCTTTTTTATTTATTGAAATTTTAAAAATATATATATTTTTAAATATTTTAAAAATTCTTTTTACATATTTTTCATTTTTTATGAGGATACTTACTCATTAAAATAAAAATAAGAATGCTTTTCATAAACTCAACACAGTGTTATTTATATGAGAATATGATGATATTATATTTACTAAATGTGTATATTATACTAAGGGTGTCATGCACCAAGTTCTTTTGAGATTTAGACTAGAATTACATATGCTTTAATTTTTTTTTAGAAAGTAGATCTATTGAAAAAGTTATTAAATTTTTTTATGTAAGAGCAGTTGGTATAATCATTCTTTAGTGTCTTGTCAGTTTAGAATGATTTTTATACAACAATATTACTTACACGTATAGATCCGAAGATTGAACCTATTGCACATTATTCAATCAGATTTCAAATTTAAATGTATGTCTCAACCAAAGAAAAAATATTTTATAAAAACTTACATTTAAAAAAATACTATATAACATCCTTCTATTAATTTATTAAAATAATTTTTACTTCTCTAATCTAATTGAAAATAACAATAACAAATATAACTTATTAAAAATTACATTAAAAAATTGAAAAAAATAATAACTTGATTAAAATTAAGACAAAGCAAAGTTGAAAATTAGGAAATAAATTTAATTATTAAAAGTTTTGTAAATTTAGAGATTTGTTTTGAAGCAATTTTTTTTTCATTATATTAGTGTTCCAATATAATTTCACATTATGATTTTAATTTATATTGAATAATTAAAATAGTTTATTATTTTTAAATATTTAAATATTTTATTTTATCAAGATACTTTATTATTTTAAAATATTTAAATATTTTATTATACTTTTATTTTAATTCAATTTTTAAAAATTACAAGACTTAATATATAGAAATAAATACTCCAAAAAATAATGATTTTATAAAATTGATATAAACATGTTTATGTATATGTGGAGACTAATAATAATAATTTTGTTATTTAAGCTATTATTTATTTTAAAAAAAAGTGCTAACTTACATGTTAATCTAGTATATTAAGACAATTATAATACAATAAAAATATAGTATTAGCATAACACAATAAAATTATTATATTTTCATGCAAGTGTGTATTAATTTTAAATCATTATGAAAAAGTGCATGTAACCATAAAGTTCTGAAACTAAACAAAAATTAACAACATTCAAAATATATCTGCATCCTTGATCAAATAGAATTCTTGAACATATATTCTAACAAGAGATAGTACAAATCAAATTTAAATAACAACATAATAATTTGTCCCTAACTGTGATCACTTTCTAGGTCTAATAAACAAAAATTCAACTCTATTTTTATATATACAATCTTCACAAGCATTTTCAATGAATGACGGTGTTGCACAAGATCAAGAGTGTCATTTTGAAGAATATCTTACATACAAGAGATGCAATTATTCCTAAAATACTTCGTTGACTGAAAAAATAAATAGGCTCTGAAAACAACCCTCGACAAAAATAGAAATAATCTTTGGCAAATACTGGTTGCCTTGATCAAGAAGTTGAGGATCATACCTGCAACACATGCTTAAACTATTCATACAAAAGCAGAAGGGAAATTAAAAAAGGAAAAATTTAGAGAATATCATATTTTTTAATTTGTGGCAACTTGGGGAAAAGGTTTCATATTGGGGAGTCACGATGTGACTTAAACCAACACCAACGATACTAAATGCCCTAGGATTTACCACTGGAGTGCAGCCCTTAGGGTAATCCTGAGAATATAATCATGTACTTGAATTTGTTTTATGTATACCTCTCTACCATGGATCAAAGTAGCTCATGTAAAACTTGCTTCAATTATGTTATTATTAATAGGAAGACAATTTACCCAAGGGAGAACAACCTATGTCAAAAAAAAAAAAAAACAAGAGAGTTTCAAAGAAATTTATCCAGATAGAATCGAATCTCTAAAATCACAGAATTACTACGTTGCAGCAAAAAATTTAATTACATATGCCTATCATGCATCTATACATTTTCTCTGATGTTCACATATCTTGCCAAGGGCCAAGATTGCATTGTCTGTAGACATTCTATTGTCAGGGGAAAAAACTGATGGATTACTAATTACATCATTCAACTTTGATAATGCTTCTGCAAAGGAAACAACCAACAAATTAATAAAATGTTCAACCCATATAACGTTGAGAGTCCATAGTCATACATAGATATCATAAAATATAACACTACCTCCAACCAATGGTTTCATTTTTCCATGTCCATGTTCAACACAAACTCCAATTCCATATATTGTTGCCTGACATTGGGACAAACCAAATAGATTCCACCTAGATATCTAAATATACAAATGGAATAACATATTGCATTTGCCACATAATGAACATCATTTGTCAAGCTTCCACCTAGATATCTAAATATACAAGTGGAATAACATATTGCATTTGCCGCATAATGAACATCATTTGTCAAGCTTCTAGAATAAATGGCAAAAATGTATCATAGTACCTGTTAGAATGGAAACAAAAACTTAAGATTTGTGCTAGAAAACAGGCCAAAGAAATAATATAGGACATAGCCAATAGTTTGGAAAAATACTTTATAGCAGTAACACCACACTCTTCTACAACATCATCAAAAATGCAGATTGTCACTTGTCTTTCCTCTGTTGTCCTATCCTTTCCTTGCAAAGGAAGAAGCATAAGATGAATATGAAAGAAAAAAATGACAATAAAACTTTTGTAGTAATCCAATAGCACACCCCAGGGTAACAATTGTACCGTTCCATGCATAAACTACATATAAAATAGTTGTTGGCTTATTACTTCAAGTAAAGACTGAGCCCAGATCATATCACCGTGAATGTTTGAAACATACCAGCATTGGGGTGATGAAGGAAACAAGCTCATCAAAATAGGGTAGGATCAATGATTTGAACAGTTTTAAGAGTGTTAAGGCATTCCCCAATCTAAAGAACCATAATAGGTCAGCTGATCCAATAGACCGGATAAATTTTAAATATGCTATATAACAAAAACTTCAAATCCATAATAGAATCTCATTCCTAACAGAAATTAAATACCACCATTTAATGGACAAAATTAGTGCCTGAGTATGCTAGCTGGCCCCAAAAAACATACGATCCAAGTCACTTACCTGGTCAAACACGTCTTCCTCCTTTGAATTATCCTCTTGCAACAACTCCCCCTCCTCTGCATCAAAATCCCCGGATTTTGATCTTGTAGTATGCTCTCCTTTTCTGCTCATGCTAGCTATGATGACAAGCTTGAACCCATTAACCATTTTATTAATCCATTCTGGCTCAAGAAGCAATCCTGAATTTTGCATTTTAGCAAATGCCAATGAATACATAAATCTAGAATTGGATGTAACTAATACACTCAAGCCATAGTCAAAGTCTACTAATATCGAAAACCTAGCTTGCATCCGTTGGTTGCCAAAAGGAGCAACGCAGCCAACAGAAAGAAATTAAGAACTATGTATCTTAATTTCAAAATTCCCTCGTTTATGGCTTTTATCAGTCATCTGGAAACCCCTCATACCATGAACCTTAATATCACTACAAGGGCACCATGATAGCATCATGGCCAAACTTCTCCTTACCAACTGCCATGCCAACAAGGCTTATACATTCCATCGACTTGGCACGCAGCATTCAGTTTGACTTGTCAGTAGCATTACGTAGGATGGTCTTCAAATAAGGCATCACAGTATCATGATACACCTGGAAGCTAGACTGTGTGTAATCCAAATGCAATCATCGGTGAGATAAATCGGATAGAGCTCTCACAAAACAGTTCACGTAAGGAACTACAAAAATGAAAACCACTTGTGAGTAATCTGCAACCGATGCCAAAGCAGTCAAATCCCCTTCATGTGCCATATACTTTTCATTCTACGATTATAAAGAGAATTAGTTTCGACAATTGTTTTTCGTGGCTCTAACATTACCGTGGTAAATCTCACATCATGTACATGAAGAAGGACAAACAAACTGGCCACAATACCATCAAGATATAGTGTCAAAATCTTAGGAGTGCAACCTTCACAGAAATTCAAAACTACAGCTGCTGCATGTGCCTGTAAAATTTGCATTGATTCAGAAGATACAATGCATTACTAAATATATATATATCCATCACATCAAGTACATAACCAAAACTGATTTAGAAAAAAAAAAAACCACTAGATAAAGAAACCCATTGAGAAACACAGGCCTGAATACGAGGGTTTTGAATATCACCCATACCATTTAAAAAGGCAGGAATTACACGCTGGTGAAATTGCTTTCGCAAGTCAGGATCCAAGTCTGTACAAAGCTGCCCTAAAGCATTGATGGCCGCCCATCGAAGCCGGGGATGAGGATCTCTAAAGGAATTCAATGTCATGTTTATTACAGGCTCGAGGTTTTTAGTCATAACGTGCCCAAGGAAAGTCAAAATCCATTTTAGATATCGACTTGAACATAAGATGATATATTTTTTTCATAAATAGATTTCATAACAAACAATCTGCAGTTGTGAATAGTTCAGGGACCTGCAATATAAATCTACGCTCAGTCAACATATTTCATGGTACATATTTGAAATGAAATTACAAACAAGGTAACCAGTTTTGAATGAGAAACACCCGTGCAACATCAACATATCCTATTATCTTTGTGATTACTTGTAAACCCTGCTCTAGTGCCTTTTCCCCACTCACTAAAACCAGAGCAGCTACTCCATCACTGCGAAGGATAGTATTTAAAAAGACACAAAGGTAAACACGCAACTTAAAACTTGTATTCCCCACTTGAATTTTAGCTGCCGCCATATTAGCCAGACTTATATATCTTCTACTCCGACTCACATCGATAGCCAATTTAGCAGAAATAATCCCACCAAAACACCCCGAAGCTGGACACATCGGATTTCTCCGTCAGCTGAAAGGATGTCTTCATGCCCTGACTACTGTGCCCGTGCCCTTACATGTTCTGGAAGTGGCGTTGTTCTTCTGCTCCTCCATGTTTTTCAAACCACACAAATTTGACAATAATGAAGCTCATTGAATACAAGATCTTGGATATTTGAGCATACATTTCTGGTTTAAAGCGTGAAAACCAACAATGAGAGAAAATTTCAAATTAAAATGAACAGAGCAAAGATAACTTTTAAAAATAGGTAACCACCTTAAAATAATTCAACATTTTTAGATGCAAAATCTTAGGAGAAAAAGAGTGAAAATATTTATTATAATTATCATAAAACTACTCTTTCATAAATTTTCTGTATTGTAGTTAATGTTGATGATGTTAGTAATTGGCATTTTAATAATAGTTTTATAATTTCTATCAAAATGTAGTTAAATAATTTTTTTATATTTTTTGTTAAGAAATGTACAAATTAACTATCACAAAATTTCAAAATTTTCAATATATAAAAAATAATAAATTTTGATTGGTAGTGAAAGAATAATTTAATTGAAGATTAGGGAAAAATAATTCCTTTAATTATCCCTTAAAACTAATAACATTAAAATTAAATATAATAACAATTTAATAAAATATTAACATCAAAAATCTAACACACACACACACACACATATATATATTCTAAAATTAATAAAATAATTATAAATTTCATAAAATTAATAACACAACAAAAACCAATTTTCTTAATACTCCTAGTTCAACCCTCCTATTCTTTAATTCTAAGTAAAAATTAAGTCAATGATGGAAACTGTGTGTTCATGCTAACCAAAAAAATATTATTGCTCATGCATACCCTTACAAAATATCAACATACTCAGAACTATAGCAGCAAGCCTAAATTGGCTCACAGGATTGGTGTACCGACCGTGAAAATTCATTCCAAGATTTTTGGAATGAATCTACACCCTTAAATCGCCGGCTGTTTGACCTGGTTGTAACAAAAGAGAAATAGTTATACAGTTAACATGGGCAACTTTTCCTGCCCTGAAATTGGAGAGTCTGTGGGTGTGATACTTATGAGCAGTTTGATTTCTTCTAGACGAGACGCAACTTCTTTCATGCCCGGTCTAAACTCCCTCTCCCTCGCAAGGCATTCAAACGCCAATTCAGAAACTGCTTCAACCATGACCTTCACCTCATGGTTTTTTTCCATCTTCAAATCCAGATCCACCAATTCACCCAAAGCTCCCGCTCTGATCTTGTCTATTGCCATATAAGCAAGGCTGATTTCGTTGTTACTTCGGCTTGTATCCACGGCTACTTTAGCAGAGATTAGCTCCATCAAAACCACCCCAAAGCTGTAAACATCAGACTTATCTGTGAGCTGGAAGCGCTGATAGTACTCTGGGTCAACATAGCCCGGCGTGCCTTGGGGAGCAGTTGTGACGTGTGAGACATTTCCAGGCACCGATCTAGAAAGCCCAAAGTCTGCAACTTTTGCCCTAAAATTTTCATCTAAAAGAATGTTATTGGATTTGACATCTCTGTGAAATATGGGCGGATCAATGCTGTGGAGGTACGCCAAGCCATGAGCAGTTTCTATGGCAATGTTTAAGCGTGTTCCCCAAGGCAAGCCTCTGGGGCTTCTTCGGCTCCCATGAAGATGATCGAACAAGGTCCCATTTGGCAAGAACTCATAAACAAGCAGTAGCATTGGACTCTCCGGAAGTGTACAACCATACAGCCGAACAAGGTTTGGATGGCAAAGGGAGGACAGGATCTGTACCTCGTTGATAAATTGTTCCACTCTTCTAGAGTTTTCATGATAAAGTCTCTTTACTGCCACAACCCGTCCGTCCTGAAGTTTCCCAAGATATACTGCGCCATACCCTCCATCTCCAAGTTCGTTTTTTTCATCAAAGAAATTTGTGGCCCGTTGAAGTTCTTGATAAGGAAATATGGCCAAACTACCGATCATATACCCTGGCCGACACATTTCCATATCGCTGTTGTAATTATTGCTGGAATCGGCACCAAGGCCCCGGGTAGGAGGCGATTTTCTGCTCTTTACATATAAAATATAAAATATTACAACTGCTGCTACTACCGCAGCGCCTCCGACGGAGCAACCTGCAATAGAAACGTAAAAATTTAACTACAAAGTCGAAATTGGGATTGTTCTGGTTCGATAAAAAAATCATACAAAAAATTACCAGGATGCTTACCGATGATAATGAATTTAGTCTTGGACTCGTCTGCAACTGCTCAAGCACAAAGTCTGTGAGTAAGGGTTTCTAAATTCGCATGTCAATTATCAAGAAAATCGTCATGCAATATCAACATTCGATATTTAAACGTTTTCATTTCGGTCTTTACAGAAACACGGATCAATTGAAGCAAATCTACACCAAACCACGCTTGATGAGGAACTCACAATTTGTTAATGTATTGTAAGCTCTCTCAAGAAGAGGGCTTTGAACATAGTTACGACTATGGGATTCGAACACGGATGGAAACAAAAAAACGTTTGACAAATTTCTTTTATTCATACTTTAAATTAGGAAAGCAGGAAAAGAAAACAAGAATCTTACCAGAGGGGCATTTGTTTGCACACCGTTTGCCACTGCACTCGCAACAAAACTGTATCGAACTCTTGTTATATGCACAATGCCCGCCGTTTGACTCGCAGTCTGTGCAATTTTCGCTGACAGTCCATTTTATTTGGAACCCTTTATGTAAAGTTTGATTTTGTAAAGGTCCTTCAAACTTCGTGACCGGTAGCACAACTTGCAATTCGCATTTGCTCTCCAGAGAGTACAAGTTGGAAGTGTTGTAGTACCAACTATGGTTACATGGTAATGGAGACAAGTCTCTCATCATTTCAGGGCTGCACTGTTGGAATAGAGTTATATTTTCATATTTAGTAATATTAAATTGAGGAGTAGACCAGAATTGCGATGTAATTTTACTCGACGATGGATTGCATTTATCTCCCAATAAGTTCTGGTCAATTATATTCATGATATGCCTGGAATTTGATTGCACAAGGTATTCATGCGGCCACTCTATGTAGTATGTGTGCCCACTGATATTAAGTAGAGGCTTCTGTACTTCTTGATCACAGTCGAGCTGAAGCGCAGGGTCACCGCAGCCGCTGTTCTTCGATCCGAAAGGATATCCATAAAGATACGTCCCACATTTAAATCTTTCATCTTTACAAGCTCCAGAGGAGGGATCGATCCATAATATTAATATGAATATTGTGAAGAGTAGAAAGAGGAAGCGCGAGCGGCATGCAGGGGTGAGATTGAAAGACTGAAAATGGGAGAGATGAAGAGGTGGCACTTCCATTTCCAAAATCAGAAAAAAACTCATAATGTTGCCCTTCCATATCAGAATAACTAAAACTTTAGTAAAAAGGGGAACATTAATACCGGAGAGAAAATTGTAGATGAAGGCAAAGAGCGGCGTCAATCCGACAAATTTGACTCTCTTTTTCACCCAAGTCAATTAAAAAGGCGAGCTCGAAAGTTGACACTAAAATTGGAACGTGGTTCAATGGAACATCCATCTGTCGTTAAAATCCACGCGTTTTTGCAGACATTTCCCCAGTCGCAGCCGACCCAGAGATCTGAATTCCGTGTGGATCGGGAAGTTTCCATTTTATTTATTTATTTATTTTGGTTTAGTAAATGCATCGGGATATTTATTAATTAAAAAATATAGAGGTTAACTGGAAGGTAGTTTAATTAAGGTTTAATATATATATATATTTAAATTAAAAATTATTTTAATATAAAATTAATAATATAAAACTAAAAACATATTTTTAAGATTTAGGGTAGTGACAAACCGAACCAATAATTGTTGACGAAGATTATTTTAAATGGAGTGTCGTATTTAAGGTTTATCATAGTCACATTTTTCAAAATTTCGTAGTTGAATTAGTTGGAATATTAAAAATATAATTTGGCTTCTTTAAAATTATAAATTTAATTTCTAGATTTTTAATTGTATTGTATAATTTATGAAATGATTTGAATCTCTTAAATATGATAGATTTGTGGAGAGGAAAAAGAAATCTTTGTTTGAAGATATTTTGTAAATTATTTTTGGTCATAGAATTTATTATTTTAGAAAGTGTGGTCTTATACTAAAGTAGATAGTCATTGATTGGTTTATTAGATCCTTGTTTAAATTTTATAATTTGAGTATAAAATATTTTTTCATTAATATTGATAGAAAAATATGTTAGAAATTGATTAGTTAATAAATTGAATGTTTTCACTGATTGGAATGGGAAGTCATAAAATGATCGTGAAGCATATTCTCTAAGACTTTATAAAAATAATTTAATTAATAGTTTTTCATTGGAAGCATAATCTAAACATATTGCGTGAAAGATTCTTAAGTGTTACTCTGGATCACTTTTACCATAAAATAATATATGCTTAAGAATTACAAAGCTTATGCATAAGGGATAACATAAAATCTATGGAGCTAATAGATTATGAAGTAAAACATAAGAATCAATCAAAGACTTGTTATAGAAACACATTATTCTAACTACAACACATTAGTTTATACGGCTATAACAATCTACTCAAGGGATTTTGTAGTAAGCAAGGATGATAATGTCACATGAGTAGAATTTGTAAGATGTACATAGGTTGATTGTGTAGGAATGGACAGTGATATGAGGGAAACCTTGTGTTTTCCCTACACTATTTGTGGGCATCGTGTGTAGCCAGAGGTGGACATAGAAATATTAGTTATAGTAGTCTGAACATTTATGGTGAATCCAATATCTCTAAAAAGTATATTAGTATCAATGAAGAGTTCATGTTGTTCATTAGATGTGACAACTTTAGTAAGTTTTTTTCATTGATCTCTTGTTCTATATATCAATGCATCATGCATTTGTGGGTTCATTTTAAGATATTACGCTAATTCCCCTTTATCTTTGTCATAAATGAGATATATCAAAACATCCACATATTTATTCCTTTTATTATCATCTACAATACTTATTTATTTCATTATAATTATATAACATATCCATAAAATTAATATTGTAAAGAATAAAGATACAGACATGTAGCACACATCCTCTTAATGATTATAAGTTGTTAGCTACTCAACATGTCTTAATGAAGTTAAGGACCATTCTAATACTACCTAGTAAGGTTAATGGCTTGTTGACCACTTAACATGTCTTAATGGGCTTGGAGGCAATTATTTGTGAACCGAGCTTGCTCGAGGAAATAATCTTTTCAAAGAGGCCCACGATCGAGAGTGTTTCCTTCTCCAAAAAGAATAATGTATGTATAATCAAATATATACAATTGTATTCAGTCACTGTGAATTATGAGTTATGAATAACAATTTAAGTAGTTATTGTGAATCATAAATGTGAGTTCTTAACATCTATGTCAGAGCTCTTTCCAATGCATTTTTTTGCTTTTATTTTTACAACAGAAATACGCACATGTTGTGAATTGTTTGTTCACAGATCTATGGAGTCTTATATTATGATTTGAAACACATGGTTTGAGTTTAATTGCATTGTATTTCTACATTGAGCCATACACCATACTCTGGTTTCTCTACAGGAGGGTTTGACATTTATTGCTCGGATTTGCATTTTGGATGTGTTAAACTTCGCCCAGCCGTGGTAAAGCCCAAACCACGATTCTAACCACCCACCGTTTACTTCCTACGGCTCTACCTTTCTTCATTTGAGTGGTATTTAGTCTTTTTATTTTTCGTGTCAACATTTCCTAACCTGAATTAGGTAATTCAATGTTTAGGTTTTAGGTTTCGCTTAAAGTCTTTAGGTGTAATTTGTTTTAATTGCTTTATAATATGTGTTTATTGCTTTTTTATTAGATGAGATAAACGTTTTTTTTTTTAAAGTAATGAACTGAATATGGAGTATAATAAAGGGTCTCATTTTTACTACCCAAAAAATTATACGATCTTAAGTGATCATAGAGTATTAAGATCAGTTAAATAATTTAAGACAATGTCTAACATCGATAAATAATGTTAAATTTTTATTTATTATGTAATTCATCACTTAGTTTTAGATGTTAATTATTTTTTATTTATATATTATTTAATATTAATATATGTTGGAATAGGTATTATTGTAACTACATCAACTTATTAATTTGTATTGAAAATTGTGTAATATAAATATTTTTAAAGTTTTTAAAGTTTGAACATCAACTTTCTAAAATATATTGCATTTAAAAAAAAATAAAAAATTTAAAGATTTATTTGTATATATTTTAATTGGTTCGTGGTCGATGACATCACAATTTATGTGGGTTAATTCAAACATTTAACATTAATAAATTGGAGAAAAATAAATGTTTTATCAAAAATAAAAAAGTAAAGTTTGCACTTCTATTATTTAATTAGTTTCCATAAACATAAATATTGTAAATATTATTTTATGTATTATTATACATTATATTTTATTTTAGTTATCTTTTCATAAAAGACCAACTTAATCAATTAAAATTAATCTATAAGTGGTAATGACTTTTCAATGATCACTCCTAATATCATTTCATTTTCAAATTTATAAACAATAATGTGTTACTTTGTTTCAAATTTATTTAGTATATGTTTTTTTTTTTTTTTTTTCCAAATATTTTTTGATTAGTTTATTCAGTTATGGATTAATTAATAATATTTGATTTGACCCAAAAAAATCTTATTTCTTTTACGCCTTCAATTTAAGTATGTCGACCCTCGTCATTACTTCTACTTGATTGTTCATGTGGTTAAAACATGATAATTAAAGTTCTACTCCTGACAAAATCTAAATATTTCTCTTTGTAGTAGTGACTAAAGCCACATCACGACACTTGTTTCGTGTTAGTTTTAAACTTGATGTTCATAAAACTTGTATTTAGTTTAATTATTGTTTAATTAGTCATTATATACTATATAATGATTTTTGGCATCATCATCATCATCATGTCTTTTTCGTTCTATTTAAGTGTAACATCAACATAAAATCATTTTTTAATTATTTGGAGAGTATTATTGTGACATATTGATTACTATCAAAATTTATTAGGTTCCAATCATCTTGTGTTATTGATTTAACAATTTTGGGAATATTGGTGTATTATTCCTAATGTAGTTTAAAGGTCTGAAATATGAAATTGATAAATAAATATGAAATAATTAAGCTACCGATTTGTATAATTTAACTATGATTTGAGTCTTTTTAAAAATAGTAATAAGAGAGAGAAAATAAGACTTAACTGGAAACTAATTGAGATAACTATTACACGGTCTAAAATTCACTGTACAGGACTGGGACACTGTCATAAATTAGGTCCTAAACTTCATTTTATTATTGAACAGGAGCATCAAAATAGGACACCCTAGGGTTCGACGCTATAGTCCTCTTCTATCGCTATTGTCCAGGAGACCTGAGCTTTCTGAGTTTTGTTCATTGTGTATGTGTAAGTCTACCTATGAAGTTTTGACTACTAGATGTCTGTGGAACTTCATGTAGAGCTAATTTGGTCTTCAAACCCTAGACTCCATTATGTTTTGACAAACTTTGAGAAAGAGGGGGGGTTATTGTGTGTAAGATGCACTGAACGTGTATCCACACCCTTTGTGTGGGCACGTCGCCTACATACCTTTACTTTGAAGAGGGATCAAGTCATATGTAATTCTCTCACTTGATGTGCTTTATGCAATTGTGTGTATGAAGATGTAAATGCTAAAACTGAGTGTACTTAAGGTGGCTAGGGACTAGTGCAAGGATTTGAATAAGCTTGTAATAGTATTGGTTGACTGTATGCAAAGAATGGGGAAGATTGTCTTAGTGGTCTTGCTTGTATTCTTCCTTGCTTTATGATATTTTCCAACCCTTTTCAAATGAACTTTGAATAGGATTTTATAGGGATCTATTGGCCATGGGTTGAATATGCTCACATTAGACTGATAAGAATCGAAAGGAACTGCCCATTAGAAGTGAAAATGCACTTGGACAGGAGCACTAAAAGCATACACTAGAGAGCCCAATGCTATAGTCCAAGTTGGGTGCTATAGTCCTGAGCTAATGGGACCTGGGGAGTAGATTTGTCATGGGAAAAACACTCTAGCTCAGTTAGGATCAGGTTTAGAAGGCTACAGATGACTGTAAATCAGGGAAAATAAGCATATGAGGGTTATGAGAGAAAGTAAGAGGGACCTATGGGTTGGGTATCACAAGCCACACTTAAGTTACCAATTTTCACATTTTATATGACTACATTTGTGCCCTTTTTATTTTAATGATGCAACAAAGTGAAATACTAGGATAAAGAAAAAATAGAAACCGTACCTAAACTTCCTTGTAAGGGTAAAGCTCATAAAGCTGTGTAATGTTGGGTGTGCATAGAGAGAGCATGTCGTGAAGTGTAAATTTATAAAAAAATAAGAGTAGATCAATTCTTACTATATACGCTATATCTAAAATAAGAACGTACAAAGCTAGGTAAGAGAAAGAGAGGAAGATAAATGAATGAATACACCTCACTGAATATGTAAACCGATACAAAACCTATTGTGATGTTGAATATTATTGAGTGATGTTGTACCAAGTGTAATATCATGAATGGATCTAAGTGCTCACTGGCCCTTTGGCTCCATCATCATCCACTAAGTAAAGCTACATGATCATGCATGTGCTAATCAATGTTTGGACTATGTGTCTAATCCCTCTGAGTAAGTGGCTCAAGAATACAAAGGCTAACTATTCTTTTGGCTCCATTGTTGCCTCGTGAAGTGAAGATATGAAATAATACCAATATGAAATGTGTATCATATGAGAGGACTCCTAAAGCCTTTGAATGCTTTGTAAATTGACAATGTGGTGTGGATAGCTGAATGTGTGCTAGAAACTAGGCCACTCTTGGCCAAATCAAAAAAGGTGGAGATTAGGCTCGTATGAAATCCACTTTGAAACTAGACTATAGGATTATGTGGAAGCCACTCAGAAAAGGTGGAGATTAAGCTTATATGAAAGCCACTCTGAAATGATGCCAACCACTTATAGATGAAATAAAGCACACAACTACTGAGAATGCCTGGGTAATATGCTAGAATTTAAAAAAAGAAAACAAATGTGCCAAGAACATTACATCCAATCACTGGTGTTTGAAACATAGATTCTAATATGGAAGCTATACCAATTGAATAATATGAAATTAGAAGCGAGAGCCATTATGACGTACATGATGCCCCCTATATATGGATTCTTTGAGTGAAAATGTACTAAAAACCATTGATTTTGAACTAGTTTGAACGTGCAAAAACTGTAGCTGAAACTACTTTTTTGTTTGCTTCTAAAAAGTTTGGTTTTTTTTATTGTTTAGATAAGAGTACCAAAAGTGGACACTAAAGGGTCCGACAATGTAGTCCAATTTTGGCATTGTTGTCTTGGGCTAAATTTGATGATTGTTCTAAAATTGTCACTGTCTACCTGATCTATTCTACCTAGTTAGAAGTTTGGTTGTTGTTCTAGGTGTTTTAAATGTTGATTTTTTTACCGTTAGGAGCTCTGATCTTTGTGATAAAACCCTTGTTTGTTGCCCCCTCTTTTGAAGGTAGGAATAAAGACCTTGCAATGAATGACCTTAGAAGAAAGAGCTATGCAAGTGTGTTATGCTGTAAAGATACATGATATAGCAATGATAATCGATAAGATATCTCAAAATATAGCATGGCTTGTAATGAGAGATTGTTAGATCAACAGGGATATGCCTAAATGATATAATAATGTAATAGCATATGCAATATATTAAACTAGAATTGGAAGTTTGGTTATTTTTTATTTGGCAAAGAGGGATGGAGCATGATGTCTATCATGACATCCAAGAAAGTAAGATAATGCATGATATGGATCATGTAATTGAAAACAATTTGAGAATCAAACAAGCAACAAGCATGTAAGGCAAGAAGAAAGAAGCATACAAGAGTGGCCAAGGGACCAATCAAACAAGAGAAATGGGCACATGTCACTCAAATTGGAAAGCAATCATATAAGGCATGTTCAAATACCACATACACATACAATTGAAACAAGTAAGGTTGACACAAGGGCCACATGCACATAGAAGATTAGAAGCAAATGACATTGGAAAATGTCCTAAATCACACACAATAATAGAAGTAAAACACATTGGCAAATGTCCCAAGGCACATACAAGAAACAAAATAGGAACTGATAAATGCAATCATATCTAGTTATGCAAAGTAAGAAGGAAAGCATGTAAAAATTGAAAATACAATCACTTATAATTAATCAAAGCAAGAAGTGAAAGTATGAAAAATATGTAGTACAAAACTAGGTATATGCTAAGAAATGCATAAGTGCTATATACTAGTGAGTATCGATAGAGTAATCTATGCAATCTTAGTAAGTAATGTATATCAACATGACAACTAGAGTGTGTGGTGTAGGAATGACATAACCTAGATGGTGTAATCATGTAGAAGATGCCCTTAGTGGATATATATATCGAGGTGTGTCTCGAATGTAGAAGTAGGATTCCCCCTCAATAGGCAGAGTGAAGCAATCAAAGATTTGGATGTCATTACACACACTCAAAGAAGATCAAGTGAAGCATGGTAATGTAGATAAATCGGCAAACAATAACATAAAACAATAAAATGTAAGTCTAACATAGTACTAGAAATATAAAGCATGTATGATGCATACAATTGAAATGTTTTTGGTATTTTGAGTTATTTGAATGTTTTTGGAGTTTTGATAATAAGCTATGTACAATCAATCATAAGGAGACTATGTACAAGAAATTGAAAAGAAGCTATGTATAATCAAGTTGAAAGATTATGTACAAAAAAATTGAGAAATTATGTATAAGTAATACTGAGAAGAAATGATACTAACCAATGAGTCTCATGAAAGACTCCCTATCATGGTGTCTTGTATCAAACAAAATAATCATGCATGATTATGAAGCATGAGGGAATCACTGTGAACATGACTCTAAATATTCATATTCATTATCGGTATCTTAGAAATCATAATAACCTGTATTTCTCCACTCATCATCATCATCTTGATTTTGAACCAATAGAATGCTAGTGTTGACTTTTGTTGTATCTAGATCTTTTCCTTTGATAGATTGTGTTTGTGAATGATTGGTCATAGGATGTTTAATAAATCCCTAACCTTGGTGATAAACATTATCAACTGCTAGAATAGGAATAGTGATGCCTTGAGCCTACTTGCCCAACCCTTGACCTTGACTATCAAACTATTGTAGATATTTTTGACCAAACCCATACTGCTTTGAAATTTGAGCCTCATTTTAGAGAGGTAAATTTTAATTTTTTTCATGATTTACCTATGTTTGTGGTACTATTTGTTGCTCTAATTTTGCTTTTTGATCCTTTTGTTGTTCTGAGTTATGATTTGGTAACCACTTTTATACTGTTTCTAAATTTGAACCTTTGTGAATGTGTTCTTATGCTACCATGGATTGCTTGATTGATTTACCTTGTATAAAGTCCCCATTAGTAACTAACTAATGTATATGTTTATTCAATTCCAAATATGAATATGTGTGATGCCCATGCATTGTATGATATGCACAATAATATTTGGATCTTCTAACTAGATGTAAAAGAGGTAGTTTGATCAACTTAGATTTAATCATTTCCCTTAGTACCTCACTTAAACTCTTATTTGATCTTTGAATGCTTTTTAGATCACTAGTTTATAGAGTTACTTTATTATGATTTCTTTTTTTGATACGTAACATTGCTTGAAACCAATTGGCTAGGTGAAGGTGCATATACATGATTGACACTAAGGCGCCTTTGAGGTTTTTGTATTATAATCTAATTTTCTAATATTTTGATATTTTCATGGAATAGCTGATTTTGTGTTTATAAATTTGAAATTAACTTGTTCATACTAGTGATTTGATCCCTTAGAGTCCCATAAGTGCAAACCCTAGTTGCTTCTGATTGAACATGTAAGCACATATGTTGAAGAGGATTTGAAGAAGCTATAGGCTGAATGTATGCATTAGGAACAATAGTATAGGTTGCCTCAAATTTTGGAGGGGTGATAACATGGACTTGGTTAGAGAGAAAGTAGTTATCACCCTCTTGGAGGAGAGGAGGAGAAGGGAATTCTTTTCTGTGCATAAGATATAACAATAAAACTTGACAAGTGGTTGTTAGCATATGTAATGGATCTTCTACATATGTAAAGATTTTATTCTTAATTGAATTATACATAATAGAGAGATAACATGTTAAAGAGTTATTATATGTACTTGGTAGAAACCATGTATGTGGGATGAAATTCATGTAATTAGAATTATAAGTTGTATAACAATATAATTATAAAAATCATTCCACGTGAGAGATAACAAACAAGGGATAGAGAGCATGGAGCTTTGCACTAATGCATAATTTTTTTTGACATGTGATATGACATTTTCAATGTATTTAGCATGATAAACTTGAAAATATTTCCATATGAGAGATAGAAAGCAAAGGATAGAAAGAATGAATTTGTGCATTATTGCAGAAATAATTTTGACATGTGCTATGATATGTTTAATATGTTTAGCAAAATAAATTTAAAAATTATCCTGTATTAGAGAGAGAGAGTATGCAAAAGAAATATTGAAATCTTTTGTAGAATTAACAATAAATTTTATAATATCATCTCTTATCATAAAAATTAAGCATGAAATGCAAAGAATATAGCTTTGTACTAACATATGGTAAAATTCATCATTCATGTACATAATAGGATTGAGTATGGTCTCTTTATTATTTGCAAGAAATGTAATAAATATTTGTAAATAAGTGAGATCCATTTTTGTTTTGATGCACAATTTGAGTTTAGATGTAAGGTGATACCTCAAGAAGAAATGAGACCTAGTATATGCAACTAGGGTTTGAAAGATGATTATTTTGAAAATTACTATGAAATTTTGAAATTTAAAGTGAATTTTTGAGTTAAATATGTAGGTAAAAAAATTAGAAATTTATTGAAAAAATATGTGATTTAAGGGGACTTATTATATGCAACTAGGGTTTTGATTTTTTTTTTTTGAAAATTACTATTGAATTTTGAAATTTGAAGTAAATTTGTTATTTAAATATGCTAGCAAAAAATTAGACAATCATAAGAAAAATATTGGAAAAATACCGGGACTTAGTATGGGCAACTAGGGTTTGAAAGATAATTATTTTAAAATTGCTACAAAATTTTAAAATTTAATGCTAATTTTTTATTTTATTATGCAAGTAAAAACTTAAAAAAATATAGAAAAAATTTGAAGGAAATTTACCCTAAGGTTTCTAGGGGGTTTATGCACAAATAAAGTAAGTCGAGTTCATCAAATGGTTTAACAATTTTGGAAATATTGGTGTATTATTCCTTATTTAGTTAAAGGTGTCAGGAGAGACCTACAACAATCAATATGCTCTGATACCAACTGTTAGGTGACCCCTTATCCAACGGAAGCACAATTGATTACTTTCTTATAAGCAATTAAACACGGAATTATACCAGAATGATAAAGTAACTAGAAACTTGAGACAACAAAGAATTTGAGAGACAATACACACTCTTATATTAAATGTTACTAGAAGAAAATACAATAAGGAAGATGCCACTTCTTCCTCCACCTCAAAGGCTTGCCACACCTCAAGACCTTCTTCCCTCTCTCTCTTGCTCAACACAAAACCAACTCTACAACCTGAGTTGCTATCCCTCCTTGAATGCTTCAGCTGATCTCCTTGACCTTACACCTGTAGATCTCCTTGACCTTGCTTGCTTCAATGCTTTTACTTGCCTTCTTGGTTAATTACAATACATGCCTTATGGGTCTTTAAATAGAATCCCATGGTTATAAAAATAGAAACCTAACTACAATAATTAGACACACAGCTCATGACTATAATTAGTCATTTGACATGCAAACACTCGCTTCACTTAACTGACTGTTCGTCAACAACAATTCTGGAAATACACAGGCGACCGACGTCGGTCCCTGCTTGCCTGGTGCTGCCGACGTCAGCCGACCTCCTGCCATCACCAGTTTCCTTCTCCACTGTCTGTGACTGACATCGGTTATACTGCCGACGCCAGTTCCTCTGGTTCTTCAGCATCCTCTTCTTGTGTCTGCAAACAGTTGAAGCTTTTAGCTCCACACCTTAAAAATCTCCCACTTGGAGATAAATAACTACTACTGTACCTGTATCTGTACACCATCTATTTTGTTCCTTTGGCTTTGTATCCCTCTTCAAAGTCACTCTTGAAGACCAACCACCATGCAAACCTGTGATGCAATACCTGTCACTTATGCCACAAGAATTTTGCTGCTCCCAAATTCTTCATGACATACTTCTGAACCAACTCTACCCTTAGCTCAGAAAACTCCCTGTATATAAAACCCTGCAAAAAGTAACACAATACAGTAACAGAATAATGTAGTTAGTATTATCCAACCTGGTAAAGATAAAATACAATGGTCAAACCTCTATTGTTCTGCAGCTTACTCAAGACCATATACCATAGCCTTCTGTCTCATGTGTCCATCCACTCTCTTCTCTAAAATGAGAATCCATCCCTCTATCCAGTGCTTTCTTCCAGCTGACAACTCTACCAACAAATACCTGTTTGGTTTTACTCAAGGACTCACACTCCTCATCCATGCCAAGCTCCCACTGTTTCTGGATTCTACCTGCATTGCTTCTTCCATCTTCCTAGTTCTTGACTGTCAGTAAGCAATATAAAGAAGGTGAACAACGAATATGAGGTTCACTTACCATTTATAACCTCCACATGGGTGTTTGAGACTTATAGATCCACCCAACATCCGTTCCAGTGACCAATATCAGCCATCTCCTAGTCTGCTCCCGACCGATGCTGGTTCCCTGCACTGACCCTGACTGCCTACGTCATTTCCCTGGCCGACGCCGGCATCCCTCCTGCAGATGTCGGTCCTTATGACCAACATCGGACTTCTCCTACCTGACCTACCGACCCTGTTGGTCTGCACATGACCGATGTCAGTATCTGGCTGACCGATGACGGTCCCATATGACCGACATCAGCATCTGTGTGTTCCTGTAAGTGATGAAATTTTCATTCGCGAGCTCTTCTTGGATCAAACCTCTGTCCGTACTGCCCTGCTCAGATTTATTCAGCCCTTGTGACTGATCTCTGTCCTTCATCTCCTCCATAAACACCAAGGCTTCTTTGTTCCTGTCAAAAGCATCAAATTTCCTCTTTCTGCAATGAATTCTATCTATGCTTTCCGAATTTGAACACATACCTTTTGAATCAAGAATGTCCATTCTCTTCTTATTCACGTGACCAAGCCTATTAGACCACATCTTTGAATCTACACCAGAAGTAGAATTAGTAATACAAGTAGACAAATAAAGAGTATCTACTTTCTTACCTCTTGCTAGAACAAGTGCTCCCTTGGTAACCTTCCAAGAGTCCGCTGTGAGGGTTATTGTGCATCCCTCATCTCCCAACCTTCCTACAGAAATCAGACTCTGCTTCAAAATTGGAACATGCATGACCTCCTTCAACACCCATGTGTTGTCAATCTGCAATCTTAGCTGCACTTTCCCTTTGCCAACTATCTGACAAGGCGTACCATCCCCTAAATAGAGCACTCCAAAGTCTCCCTGTTCATACTCATGAAACAAATCTCTGTTTGGGGATGCATGAAAAGATGAACCAAAATCTAAAATCCATGATCCTACCTGACTATCCAAAGAAAGTATGAGAGCATCCTGTACCACAATATTTGCATCCTTTGCTTCTTCAGTACCTACATGTTGATTCTCTTTATCTCTCAACCAACACTCCTTCTTTGTATGTCCTTTCTTTCCACAAAACCAACAGGTAATACCTTTGGACTTGGATCTCCTTCCCGACTTTGATTTCCCTTGCTCAACCTTCTCCCTTTGCCTTCCCCTGCTTTCTGCACTTAGAGCATTCCCTGATGATTCACCTGTGCTTCTCTTGCGTATTTCTTCATTCAAGATCACACTCACAACATCATCAACTTTTAAGATTTTAGAAGCAGATGCAGAATTACTTACTGCCATAACCAAACTGTCCCAACTTTCAGGCAAAGAACATAAAATCAAGAGAGCCTTTACCTCATCATCAAAAACAATATTGACTGAAGCTAATTGGTTTACCAAACCATGGAAATCACTGAGATGAGTATGTACCAATCCACCTTCTTGCATTTGCAAAGTAAATAGCTGCTTCATAAGATATACCTTATTAGAAGCCGAGGGCTTTTCGTATAAATTCGCCAAGGACTTTATCAACTCTTCCGTTGTCTTGCACTGTGATAAGCTGGAAATCACAGATGATGCAAGGCTCAACCTTATGGAACTGAGAGCCTTCCGATCAAGAACACTCCATTCTTCATCCTTCATATCTGTGGGCTTGCATGCAACCCCACCCAATGGTAAGTACAAATCCTTCTGATACAGATAGTCCTCAATCTGCATCCTCCAATGTTGATAATTCTTGCCATTAAACTTCTCCATTTGTAGCCTACTTTCTTCTGCCATTGCTAAACTCCCACTCAATCAGAAAACCCTGTGAATGACCTGTAATCAAAAAATTAACCTGCTTCTTGCAAATCGTAGCTCTGATACCACTTGTCAGGAGAGACCTACAACAATCAATATGCTCTAATACCAACTGTTAGGTGACCCCTTATCCAACGAAAGCACAATTGATTACTTTCTTATAAGCAATTAAACATGGAATTATACCAGAATGATAAAGTAACTAGAAACTTGAGACAACAAAGAATTTGAGAGACAATACACACTCTTGTATTAAATGTTACTAGAAGAAAATACAATAAGGAAGATGCCACTTCTTCCTCCACCTCAAAGGCTTGCCACACCTCAAGACCTTCTTCCCTCTCTCTCTTGCTCAACACAAAACCAACTCTACAACCTGAGTTGCTATCCCTCCTTGAATGCTTCAGCTGATCTCCTTGACCTTACACCTGTAGATCTCCTTGACCTTGCTTGCTTCAATGCTTTTACTTGCCTTCTTGGTTTATTAAAATACATGCCTTATGGGTCTTTAAATAGAATCCCATGGTTACAAAAATATAAACCTAACTACAATAATTAGACACGCAGCTCGTGACTATAATTAGTCATTTGACATGCAAACACTCGCTTCACTTAACTGACTGTTCGTCAACAGCAGTTCTGGAAATACACAGGCGACTGATGTCGGTCCCTGCTTACCTGGTGCTGCCGATGTCGGCCAACCTCCTGCTGTCGTCGGTTTCCTTCTCCACTATCTGTGATCGACGTCGGTTATACTACCGACGCTGGTTCCTCTGGTTCTTCAGCATCCTCTTCTTGTGTCTGCAAACAGTTGAAGCTTTTAGCTCCACACCTTAACAAAAGGTCTGAAATAAGAAATCAATAAACAAATATACAATAATTAAGCTATTGATTTATATAATTTGACTATGATTTAAGTCTTTCTAAAAATAATAATAAGGGAGAAAAAATAAGACTTAGCTAAAAACTGACCGAGACAACTATTGTAGGGTCTAAAATTCATTGTGCAAGACTAAGACACTATCACAAATCATGTTATAACCTTCATTTTATAATTGGATAGGACTGTCAAAATAGGACACCCTAAGGTTTGGTGCTATAGTCTTTTTTTACCGTTGTTGTCCAGGAGACTTGAGCTTTTTAGGTTTTATTCGTTGTGTCTGTATGATCATGCCTGTGAAGTTTTGACTACTAGATGTCTATAGAACTCCCTATAGAGCTGATTTAGTCTTCAAACCCTAGATTCTATTGTGCTTTGACAAACTTTGGAAAAGAGGGGGGGTTAGTGTGTGTAAAATACATTGAACGTATATCCACACGCCTTGTGTGGGAATTCTACCTACATACCAACACTCTAAAGAGGGATCAAGCCATATGTAGTTCTCTCACTTGATGTGCTTTGTGAAATTTTATGTATGAAGATGCAAATGCTAAAACTAGGTTTGTTTGAGGTGGCTAGAGATTGGTGTAAAGATTTTAATAAGCTTATAATAGTATTGACTAGCTGTATGCAGAGAATAGGGAAGATTTCCTTAGTAGTCTTGCTTATATTCTTGCTTACTTTGTGATATTTACCAACCTTTTCAAATAAATTTTGAATGGGATTTTATAGGGATCGGTTGGTCATGGATTGAATGTGCTCACATTAAGCCGATGAGAAGAAGGATAAGAGCTAAAAAGATCTAACTGTAGGAGGTGAAAATGCACCTTGATAGGAGCACTAAAAGCAAACACTAGAGGGTTTGGCACTATAGTCCAAGTTGAGTGCTATAGTCGTGAGCTAACAGGACCTGGGGGGATAGATTTATCATGGAAAAAACACTTTGACTCAGTTGGGATCAGTTTTGGAAGGATACAGATGACTGAGAATCAGGGAAAAGAAGCCTATGAGGGTCATGAGATCAAGTAAGAGGGACCTATGGGTTGGGTGTCACAAGCCACACTCAAGTTACTAATTTTCACATTTTATATGACTATAGTTATCAAGTGTCAAAAAAATAAATTTGCACCCTCATTTTTTGGCATAGTGATCATGGCTCCAAGTTTTTTCTAGCTATTATGTTTCTTATGCTTTTGATAATTTCATTGATGCCTCGACTCAGCTTTGTTAAAATAGCACAATAAGGGAGCATCAAACCAGAATTTCTAAATTAGCTACTCAAATTGAAGATCTATCTATGAATTTCTTTAAAAATTAGTTCATCAATGGACTCAAGAAGGAGAATTGAGTAGAGGTTTAAATCTTTCAACCTCAAAATATGATGGAGCCTTGGGATTTTTGGTGGAAATTTAGGTCACTTTTGTATTTCTTGGTTTTATGATTCATCCAATGAGAAGAAACACAAATTCTCTAACAATTGGAGAAATCACCATTGAAATGGTAAATTTCCTTTATGTTTGAGAGTGGCAGCTCCCCCATAGGATATGTGTATTTTTAGAAGTTTTATGTACTTTTAACTAAAAAACATAGAAAGAAAGCAAATTTGAGAAATGCTAGAAGATGACAAGAATGGAGGAGGATAAAGGTGAAGAATCATGCATAAAAAAGAAAACATAGATTTCTTTCAATGACACAATAAGAGAGTGTATACAAAAAATAACATGCATACTTGAGATCAAACATGATAACTTCTTAGAACAATGAAACATGCATTAACATAAGAAAAATACTATGTATAAAGGAAAGCAAAACACAAAGTTCTAATTTTTTTTGGGTTCTTAGTTGAAGATGAAACATAACATTTTTTTCTTCTTCCTTCAAGATTCAATTCTCGTAGATATCATAAATTCATTTTATAATACTCATTTTTCCTATTTATAATGATAGAAGGGAATGCGTTGAACCTTTACATTCTATGTGACCTTTGGTATTCTAACTTTTGACCTTTCATATTCTCAGTTTTATCCTATTCTATTATACATTTATTTTTCAATAATGACTCAAATAAATCACAACATGGGCCCACTGAGCCTTGTCCATTGTGTGAGAGAGTCTAGAAATAGTATGTGCCAATAAAACATTAATTTATTTTTATTTTTAATTGGGTACTGCAAGATAATTTCATTAGGGTTTAAAATATAGAATCAGAATAAAACATTTTTTAAATTGAAAATTATTCTAATATAAAATTAGTAACATAGAACCAAAACATATTTTAAGGATTTGGGGTGGTGGAAAATAGAACAAATAACTCTTGATGAACAATATTCTAAAGGAAGTGTCCCTATTCAAGGTTTATGATAGTCACACATTTTAAAACTTTGTAGTTGAATTAGTTGGAACATTAAACACATATTTTAGCTTATCTAAAGTTATGAACTTAATGTCTAGATCTCTAATTGTATTGCATAATTTATCAAATGATTTGAATCTCTTAAACATAATAGACTCGTGGAGAAGGGAGATAAAAATTTACTTGAAAATATATTGTAAATTATTTTCAGCCACAAGACTTGTCATATTAGAAAGTGTGGTCTCATACTGAAGTACATAGGCATCGATTGGATCATTAGATCCTTAATTAAGTTTTACAATTTGGGTATATGATAATTTCTCATTAATATTGATTGAAAAATGTGTTAGAAACTAATCATCCAATGAATTGAATGTCTTAACTAATTGAAATGGGAGGTCATAGAATGATCACAAAGCATAGTCCCTAATATTTTACAAAAATAACTTAATTGACAACTTATTATTAGAGGCATAATCTAAGCATGATATGTGAAACTCTTGGGTGTTGCTTTAGATCACCTTTAGGAGATACAAAGCTTATGTGTAAGGGATAACATGAAATATCTAAAACTAATACATTATGAAGCAAAGTATGAGAATCAATCAAAAGACTTGCTATAAAATCACATTATTCTAACTATAATACATCAACCTATAAGGATATAATAGTATACTCAAGGGATTTTAAATTAGACAAGGATGATGATGTCACATGAGTAAAAATCATAAAATGTACCTAGGTTGTCTATGTAGGCATAGGCATAGTATTATGAGGGAAACCTTGTATTTTCCCCACACTACGGGTGGGCATCATAAGTGTAGGCGAAGGTGTAGACATAGAAATAATTGTTGGAGAGTTGTCAATGATGTCTCCAAGGTGGCCAAGAATGTTAATGAGGTGTCATGTGTGCTAGAATGATAATGAAAAAGTGTGCTTTAATATGTTTCAGTGTTATTGCATGTTTCTTTAGTCTTTGAATTAATGAGGCAATTGATGGATGTTATTGATAGTGTGGACATGTTATAGAGACCCTATGAGGTGATGCTGTATAGACCTTATGAGGTGATATGAGTGCTTGGAATGCTTATGGAAGTGAATAGAATTCATCAGAACAATTATACGAAGGTATACGTTCAAGTAGTCATCTTGGTAGAGAAGGCTGAGTAAGTAGTTAAATGATGTCATATTTCACATGTGTTAAGGTTTCAAGAGTAGTTTGATATATAAATGGATTCCCATATATGAGGATATCATATGGTCCAAGTTTCAAGTTTGGACATTGAGCGTAGCAAAAGTTATAACAGTGTAAAGTTGGCCTCTTAGACAGAGTTCACTAAGTTTCTATACTTAGCCAAATTTGAAAAAGGAGATCTAATGGTGAGAATTTAAAAGATCTAATGGTGAGCATCAAATATAGATGAATATCTAATGGTGAAAATTAAATCACGTAGATAGAGATCGATGACATAGTTCAAGTCAAATAGTCAATGGATGTACATGGGATTGCCAAGTGGTGCAAGAACATTAATTGAATGAAGAAAGGTGCTTAGAAGGCACGTAAGGGTGCCATGTGTCTTAATCATGGATGCCTATATCAAAGATCAATGGTTAGCAATTAAAAAGTTAAAGATAGAAAGCTCACAAGGAGATTGACAAAGCATATTTATTTAAAGTTACCAGAGGACACGAGATGATGCAAGTGTCAGATGTTTTATATTTAAATAGTGATTATTGAAATTAAATATTCAAATTTGTGAAAGAAAACTAGTGATGGGTTTTTTATCTATATGTTGAGCATATGGCAGAATTTGATGGTGGTGTAAAAGGCAAAGTTGTAGAGGATTTCAAGGCCTATCCATAAAATTTGGTTTAGAGGTTTGACTATCTCTATAGATGAATTTATTGTGGTTGGGAGTTTATTTTTTATTTGTTCATAGTACAGAACAATGTTTGACTAAATTGTGCATTTATAAAAGAGTGTTTTGGTAGGAGTAATCACTTGAAGATGTCATAAAGGTCATGTGAAGTAGACCCATGCATTTATAAGTAATCTTATGTTCTTAATTTGATTATTGAAGTGTTAAAGGGTTAATAAGTCTCCATGAGACTTATAAGGGTTGCTAAGGCCTAATTGAAAGGTGTAACTGCTTAAGTGTGACCCATGGATGCTATGATCAACATATAAGGATGGTATTGAGATATGTGTTAGCATGATAAAAGTCTTAAGGGTTAAGAGAAGTATTATGGTTGACCTAAAATTTGGTATTCATGAAGACTCTATAAAGAGTGAAGACCAAGGTAATGGTTTTTAGACTTGGATGTGGAAGTGTTGAGAGAGCAAAAGATAGAGATGAAGGAAAAAGATCAGAGGGAGTGTGCTTAGTGGATGGACTAAAGTACAGAGTAGATTTAATATGAGAGAATAAGCCTAGAGTGATCCAAAAGGGGTGTTTGGATGCATTTATTATATGAAAAAGTTTGAGGGTGTGTGATGAATTGAAAGAGAGAGTAGAGTTGAGCAAGTGTGGAATTGAGTAAAGTAGAAAACCTTTGGAAGAGAAGGTATAGGTCAGTGGGGACCATCAGAGTGTGACAAAGATTAGACATGTTTATTTAATCAAGTTATAGGTCATTAGACCTAATAAGCATAGAAGAGGCTGATTGAGTGAGTAAGCCCTAGAGGCTGTTTGAGAGAGATAAAAAGGTCAAGAAGAGTTCAAACAAGATAAGTCCATCATCAAGTGTAGAAGACATCAGATTAGAGGTGGAGATCAAATTAGGTAGTTGAGTGGGTGCTTGGTTGCCTAGGGGGTTGGTTCCTCCTTGTGAGATGGGTGTCTCACTAAATTAAGGGATGGGTGTTCCTTGATTAGTTAGTGATGGTATAAATTTGGATCTTATTATTGTAGTAATGTAATCCATTTTATAGGTTCTAGTGGGTTTTTTTCCCAAAGAGGGTTTCCTACATAGATCTTATGTTATGTGTGTGATCTTGCTTATATATTTTTTTCATTATTATAAATGATGTGTATGCTTCATGAATGATTATTTTATTTGGTTAAGGGTTTGAAAGAATTGGAATTGAATTTTGGATTATCTAACATCATTGATTTGCCCCCTCTCAATGATTATACCTCTAATAATTAGTATTAGAATAGGACATTCATTGCAAGTTTAACGACTTAAAGGTGATTCAAAGTACAATATGATAAGTCAACAGATGCAAGGTTTCTCTAAAAAGCAATCACCGATGTTCAATGGGTCTAATTATGTTTTTTGGAGTGCAAAGATGAAGACCTACATCATGTCAATAGGGTTTGACATTTGGAAATCTATTGTAGATGGATATTCAGCCCCCCAACCCCTCCAACTAGTACAACTGATAAGAAGTGTGAAATCAATTCCAAGGCAATGAATGCCATCACCTATGGTATTTTAGAGACTTAGTACACCAAGGTAATTCATTGTAAATACTTGAAAGAGATATGGAACAAATTATAGATCATTTATGAAGAGGAATCAAAGGTTAAGTTGGCCAAGTTGTAGACTCACCGAAGATAATTTGAGAGTCTAAAGATGAATGAAGAAGATTCTATGGCATCCATTTTATAGAGAGTTGATGAGATTGTGAACATTATTAGATGTCTTGGAAAAAATATTAAAGAAGCTATTGTAGTACAAAAGGTATTAAGGTCTCTCTCCCTCAAGTTTGATTCTAAAGTGTTTGCTTTAGAAGAAAGTCATGATCTTACTCAGATGAAGATGGATGAATTTCATGGCATCCTTACTACCTATGAGATGAGAGTCAATGATGTCAAACTACCAAAGGAGGAAGAAACATTCAAGATAGAAATGAATTCAAATAAGAAAATAACTCAAGGTAAGAAAGTCAAGTATGATGAGATATTTACAATGAACTAATAATTTTTTTACAATTAAATTGAAAATAGGGTTAAGGAAGTATAAGGGTAAGCTACCCTTAAAATGTTTCAATTATGGAGAAGTAGGACACTTTGATAATAAGTGCCCTTATAAGCATAAGAATAATGATGATGAAGAGCATGGTGAAATCCAAGATGAAGGAAAGAAGACATTCAAGTTTGATAAGATGAATAAAAGTGGTCATATAAAATGTCCAAATTGGTAGTTTGAGTGTGGCTTGTGACACCCTATCCATAGCTCCATTTTGCATGCTTTTGTGACTCTTCTAGACACCTTTTTGCTCATTACCAGTCATCTAAAACCTTCTAAGCGATCATTTCACCTTAGCCAGGCTACTTTTCTTATACCAATCTTGATCCCCTAAGTCTTAAGCCTATAGGATAGGAGCACCATACTTGAACTATAGCACCAGACCCTAGGGTGTCCCATGTTCAATGCTCTTATCCATTTTCATTTTGAGCCCCAATGGTCATTTTCATATGATTCCTATCTTTAATTATGTCGGCCTTGCATGAATACATCTAACCTATGACCAATTATTCCTTATAAAATGTTAGACACCCAACCAAAAGCTCTACCACTTTGTTGGGATTTATGGAAGCACACAATTGATTACCAAGCAACTTAATATGCAGAAATTAACCAGAATGCACAAGTAACTAGAATTCAAAAATAACACAGAATATGAGAGACAATGCATAATCTTGTATTAATACTCATCCAAAAAGAAAATACAATAAATAAGATGCCACTTCTTCTCCACACCTCTCAGAGGCTTCCCACACCTCAAGTGTACAATAATTCTCAATCAAGAGTTCTCTCTCTCTTACGGTCCCAACAAACAACTCAAACACAGAGTTGGTGTTCACCTCCAACCAGTCAGTATCCACTACTGCCAGTACACTGAGTATATACACATACTCAACCGAGTACGCAACACACTCCAAGTAGATCTCCCATGAACTGCAACAACCTACAACCCAAATGATCTTACTTTGGAAGGAACTACCTTGCCTTCCTCTTTGCTCTCTATCTGAGTACACACTGTACTCCAAGTAGATCATGCCTGATCTTGCTCCTTGTTGTGTTGCTATCACCTTGATCATGTTGCCACCTGCAGATCAACTTGGTTCTGCACACCTGTAAACCTAGACCATGCACACACATACACCTGCAGATCAATGATCTTACTTACCATGCAGATCTCCTAACTTAGCCTTGCACACCCACTGACTGAGATCATACATACATGAATAACCCTTATGATTCTCCAAACCAGCACCCACACTTGGTACTGTGGCACTAGGAGGAACACACCATGCTCTCTTCACTCTGAAGGAGCTAAATTTTGCTCTCTTACTCTCTAACACAAATTACAATACAGCCCGTGAGTCTATTATATAGATCTCATACAAACAATAATTAGACATCCAATTACAATATTTAGATCCATAGCTTCAAGTCTAAAATTGTCTCTTAACATGTAAACACTTAGTTCATTAACTAACTGTCTGTGAACTGGCAGTTCTGAACTGTACAGGCAATCGACGTCGGTCTCTGTATGCCTGGAGGTGATTGACATCGGCTGACTTCTAACCGATATCAGTTGCTCTTCTATCTACACCCTACCGACATTGGTTGGCTTGACCGACGTCAGTGTCTGTGACACTTAGCAACCTCCTCCCCTATTTGCATCAATGAAGCTTTTAGCTCCACAACCTAACAATCTCCCACTTGGAGATAAATAGCTGCACTATACTTGTACCTGTACCCCATCTAATCTATTTCCTGGCTTGTATCCCTCTTCAAGATGAATCTTGAAGACCAACCACCACACAACTTGTGGTACACCTCCTGTCATCCAAGTAACCTGTCGCATCCGCATCTACAGACCCATGTAGAAAAGAACTTGACCCTGCATATCATGTTGACCTGGTGTTGGTCCCTCTCAGATACCTGAGAATCCACTGAACTTCCCTCCAGTGCTTCTTTCCCAAATCAGCTCCAAACTTTCTGACAGCTCCCACTACTTGGGAAAAATTAGGTCTAGTACACATGTACTTAACCTCATCATGTGAATCAGGACACTGCTCATAGAACTATCCAACCCATCGACGTGCTAATCGACTTCACACAATCCTCTAGAGACAAAATCAACTTGTGATCTCCATGTCTCTAAAACAAACTCATGCCAAAGAATTTTGTTGCCCTAAATTCTTCATGACATACCTCTGAACTAACTTTACCTTTAGCTCAAAAACCCTGCATGTATGACCCTGCATCAAGCAAACACACAACATATAGTAACAAGATAATGTCGTGACTTATCATCCACCTGGTAAAGAAAACCACAGTAGTTACATTGACATTGACTAAAGCCATGCTTTGTCATCCACCTGTCAAACTTGTACCACTGTCCTGTAGCTACCTCAAGACCATATGACTTGGCCTTCATTATCTCACGTATCCATCATCTCTATTCTTTAACTAAGGTATCCATTCGTCTCAGTGCTTTCTTCCAGCTGGCAACCCTACCAAATCTCCTGCTTGATTCTGCATCCTAATTATGCCATGCTCCCACTATTTCCTAGATCTTTCCTGCTCTGCAGTGAACAACGAGTATAAAGAAGAGGAATAATGAATTTGAGGCTTACTTACCCTTTCATTCCTCCATATGGGCATTTGAGACTCCTTGACAGCTTGCTGTCCACCCAAAATTCATTACAGTGACCGACCTCGGTCACAACACAGTCTACATCCGACCAACGTCAGTTCTATGTGACTGTCTAGGTCACCGACACTAATTATCCTGCTGACATTGGTCTCCACCTACCTGACACCAATGACTTTTGCAATCTGCACATGACCAACATCGATGCCTGTCTGTTCAATGTCGATTACCTTTGACTGATGCCAGTACCTGTGTTCGCTTATGAGTGATGACTTTTTACCTGTGAGCTCTCTTTAAATCAAAGACCTATCTAAACTGCTCTGTTCAGAGTTACTTAGTCCCATCTGCTAATCTCTATCCATCATCTCCTCCATAAACACCAAGGCTTTCCAGTTCTTAAGTCTATCAAACACATCTGACTTCCTCTTAAGAACATGCATCTCCTTCTTGGTCATGTGACCAAGCCTATAAAGCCATGTCTTCACAATAGAAGAAGAATCAGTAATATAAGCAAGTAGATAAAGAGTACTTGCTTTCTTACCACCTGCTAATTCAAGTGCATCTACTGTGAGAGATCCTATGCATCTCTCATCACCCAACTTTCCTAAAGAAATTAGCTTTATCTTTAGAACCGGGACCTGCATGACCTCCTTCAACACCCATGTGTTGGCTGCCTACAATTTCAGCTTCACTTCCCCTTTGCTAATTCTTTGGCAAGGCACACCAGCCCCTGAAATAAATCTTTCCAAAGTCTCCAAAGACCTTACCATGGAAAAATACTCTATTTTGGACTGCATGGAAAGAGGCAATAGAATCTATAAGACAAGATTCTACTTTATCCAAGAAACATACCAGAGCATCCTGTGCAACAACACCTACAACATCTGCTTCTTCAGTTCCTTCATGCTGATCTTCCACAAACCAACAATTTTTCTTTACCTGCTCTTTCTTTCCATAACACCGTAATTGACCATTCGTGCTTTTCAATTCCTCCATTCTTAGTATACTTTTTTCTGCCATTGCTATACTCCCACTCAATTAGAAACCCCTGATAGTGACCTATAATCAAACACAAAACCTGTTCCCTGCAACCTTAGCTCTGATACTACTTTGTTAGACACCCAACCAAAAGATCTACCACTTTGTTGGGATTTATGGAAGCACACAATTGATTACCAAGCAACTTAATATGTGGAAATTAACCAGAATGCACAAGTAACTAGAATTTAGAAATAACACAGAATATGAGAGACAATACACAATCTTGTATTAATACTCATCCAAAAAGAAAATACAATAAAAAAGATGCCACTTCTTCTCCACACCTCTCAGAGGTTTCCCACACCTCAAGTGTACAATAATTCTCAATCAAGAGTTCTCTCTCTCTTACGGTCCCAACACATAACTCAAACACAGAGTTGGTGTTCACCTCCAACCAGTCAGTATCCACTACTACCAGTACACTGAGTATATACACATACTCAACTGAGTGCACAACACACTCCAAGTAGATCTCCTATGAACTGCAACAACTTGCAACCCAAATGATCTTACTTTGGAAGGAACTACCTTGCCTTCCTCTTTGCTCTCTATCTGAGTACACACTGTACTCCAAGTAGATCCTACCTGATCTTGCTCCCTATTGTGTTGCTGTCACCTTGATCCTATTACCACCTATAGATCAACTTGGTTCTGCACACCTGCAAACCTAGACCATGCACACACATACACTTGTAGATCAATGATCTTACTTACCATGCAGATCTCCTAACTTGGCCTTGCACACCCACTGACCGAGATCATACATACATGAAAAACCCTTCTGATTCTCCAAACCAGCACCCACAGTTGGTACTGTGGCATTAGGAGGAACACACCATGCTCTCTTCACTCTGAAGGAGCTAAATTTTGCTCTCTTACTCTCTAGCACAAATTACAATACAACCCATGAGTCTATTATATAGATCTCATACAAACAATAATTAGACATCCAATTACAATAATTAGATCCACAGCTTCAAGTCTAAAATTGGCTCTTAACATGCAAACACTCAGTTCATTAACTAACTATCTGTGAACTGACAGTTTTGAACTACACAGGCAACTGACATCGGTCCCTGTATGCCTGGAGGTGACTGACGTCGGCTGACTTCAGACTGACATCGGTTGCTCTTCTATCTGCACTTTGTCGATGTCGGTTGGCTTGACCGATGCCGATGTCTGTGACACTCAGCAACCTCCTCCCCTATTTGCATCAGTGAAGCTTTTAGCTCCACAACCTAACATAAAATCCCACTTAGAGTTAATTTACAAGGAGGTCATAAATATTACAAAGAAAGTAAGAATACAAACAAAGCACTAAGGTAAACTTCCCTTTTATTTGCACAGAGTCACCCAATATACCTACAATCATACTCAAACCCTCATACTAGTCTCTAGCCACCTCATACACTCTCAATTTGACATTTTTTCATTTACATCACATTATTGTAAAAAGCACATTAGGTGGGAGAACTACATATGGATTGATCCCTCTTAAGAGTATTGGTATGTAGGCATCATGCCCACATAAAAGGTGTGGATTGCACATTTAGTACATCTTACACACTAACCCCCCCTTTCTTAAGTGATTCAAACATCATTTTATCAAGCATGATGGAGGGTTAGGGTTTTGAAGATTAAATTAGCTCTATAATGAGTTTTTTCATCAATCATCACTCAATATTTCACAAGTAGGTTCATACGGGCATAGTGAAAATACTTAGAAAGTTTTAGGTCTCTGTGACTAGTTTGGATAAAAATAATAGGATTGGACAACAATGCAAAACCCTAAGGTATCCTATTTTTAGTACTTTTGTCCTTTCATTGAAAAAAAGATAGATCCAGGTTTACGACACTTTCCCAGTCTTACAGAACAAGTTTTAACTTTTGTATCAGCTATCTCAGTCTAGTTTCAAGTTAAGTTATATTTCTCCTTATTTATTAATATTTTAAGAAAGGTAAAAAAGAAAAATAAATTATAAAAATTAGGACTATAAGTATTTATATACTTTTCACTAATTTATTAAATCAGACCCTTAACTAAAATATGAATAAAACTCCATTATTCCTAAATAAAGTTAAATCAATTGGTGAACCTGACTTACTTCGTTTGTGTATAAAAAACTTAGGGAAAATTCTTTGCTAATTTTTTTACTATTTTTTTATTTTTCTTGCATATTTAAATTATAATTTCACATTTAATTTCAAAAATTCATCATAGTAATTTTATAAATCATTTGTTTCAAACCCTAGTTGAATATACTAGGTCCCTACGCTCACTTTGCATGTTTGTGAGCTTTGTATCCTTTTTATGCATATTCCAGTTTATTATTTTTAAGAATTTACATTTCCTTTGTTCATTAATTTCCTTCCATTGAATTTTTATTATTATAACTTATTGCCAAAAAATCAATCAATTTTTTATTTATTTTCTTACTTTAACAATGGCCCAATATATTGATTTTGATGAAACTGATAAGAGGGAACTTTAAGACATTTTAACTAAACATCCTGATATACATGATGATATGATTAAATTACTATAAAAAGAAAAAAAAAAGCAAGAAGGAAAAAGGACATTCAGGTTTGATAACAGGAAGAAAAGATTCAAAAAGTTTGACAATAAAAAGAAGTCCTTTAAGAATAATAAGAGTTTTTACACCAATAAATATTACATCTCATCAGATGAGAGTGAAGACAGTGATTTTGAGTTTGGTAGTGAAGATGAAGTCCTCTACATGGCCAAGGAAGGAATTTACTCAGATCAAAAAGAGTCTACTTAGAGTGATATATATAATGAAGAAGACAAGGAGGATTGTGAGACTAAATTGAGGAATGCTTATGAAGAATTGAAGATTGAAAAGAAGATTAACAAGAAGATGAAGTCTCAAATCATAGACTATGAAGATAAATTTAGTGTGAATGAGGTAAGAATGAATGAATACACCAAGGATCATGAAGATATAGTCAAGCATCTCAGTTGTCAAATACAAATCCTGTCTACAATCCTGAAAGATAAAGAAGATGAGTTTTTGAGATATGTGATTGAAAATGAGTCATTGAAAGTTGAGTTAAAAAAGACATTTAATAAGATGAAGTAATTTGTAATATTTGAAAGGAGTTCAAGTGATCTACATAACATTCTAAATAGTCAAAAACATTCTAGTGATAGAACTGGACTTGGTTACAAAGTAAAACAAAAGAATGTAACTCAAGACAAGGTGAAGACTAATGTGAACAAAGACAATCAGACCTTGAGGGTCAATAATCAGTCAGGGAATGAAGATACTAGTAGAATGAAGACAAATTAGATCAAACAACCAAATGTTAGGAGGTATGAAAAATTTAATGGTTATTATTACACTTGCAATCAATCTAGTCATAGGGCTAGAGAGTGTAAAAGACTTACTAAGAATGAGTGGAATTATCAGTCAAGTGGTGCAATCAAGATTGAACACTTCAACTATCATGGTGTGGGACACTTTGAAAAATGTTGTCCAAATAAACTAATTTAAGTTGAGTTTCCTTCAAAAAGAGTGGTTTGTTACAACTGTGAGAAGATTGGTCACATTGCTAGGTTCTACAAGCAAATGTTATCAAGTCAAAACAAGTTTAAACAAACTCCTAGAGTGAAATGAAGAAGGATAGTTAACTCATGGAAAACAAAAGTGGAAAGTGAGAGTCATGATGAGTCCATAGGTCCAAGTGGCCTATTTACTATGGTGGAGAATGCTACAAAGGTTGAAAAATGCTAAGATCTCTCATTATATGCTCATGCCATGAATGAAGAGAACAAGCTCAAGGAGAAGACCAATATGCTATTTGAGGATAGTCCTAAGGTGTGTATAAATATAAGTGAACATATTGATATTATTGAACAACTTTTATGTGAAGAACATCAGTTGTTAATGTTTAGTGATGAGGTATGTCATGAATATTTGTTGTCTCCATGTATTATCAATTCAAGCTTATAATAGAAGGAGAATGTTGTATTAGGTGAGAAAGTTATTCCTCTTAATCTCAAAAAGAAAAATAAAGACAATTAGTTTTATAACTATAAGATGTCCAAAAAATAGAATGAATATGAGGAGTTGTGGGCAAATCTTGGTTTCACATTGTTGTAAGACATTGTGGGTTAGGGTGTCTCTACCTATGATTCTTAGGAGACATATTTCTTGTGGAGAAGCAAGTATGTGTGCTCAAGGTGTATTCATGGATTTTGGTCCTAAAAGTATATATGTAGAGTATGGAGGTTTTCAGGTGTCAAAATAAAATTGGTTAAGAAGACCTATTGAAGATGACTTTTTAGATAGAGCATGGAGTTATGGGGAGCTAACTAAGATAGTTTGAGAGGCTTGAAGATATGTGCATAATGTATGGGGGAGTCCCTCTTAATGTTTTCAAGGTAAATTTAAGTAGTTTATATTTCTCTTATATGTTTTTTGTTCATAGAGCTTTATATGACCAAAGAAGAGTGTAATCATGGAGAATGTTTGAGAAACTCAAGGTAAGAAAAGGTATACACAATGTTAGGGGGAGTATTTATCATCTCTCAGAGGTGGTCCTTTCCTATTATTTGTCCTTGACATATTTTTAGGTCCTCAAGATCATAAGATGAGCCCACTTTATCATTATGTCAAAGGGGGAGAAAGTGATTGAAGAGAGAGACAAAGTCTAAGCATAAGCTTTGTATTGGTGTTGACATCAATGACAAAAGGGGAGATTTTTGGAGAGTTGTCAATGATGTCTCCAAGGTGGCAAAGAATATTGATGAGGTGTCATGTGTTATATAATGATAATGACAAAGTGTGCTTCAACAATGTTCTTGCATGTTTTTTCAGTGTTTGACTTAGTCAGATAATTGATGGATGTTATTAATAGTGTGGACATGTTGCAAATACTCTATGAGGTGATGTTGTAGAGACCCTATGAGGTGATATTAGTGATTAGAATGCTTATATAGAATTCATCAAAACAATAATATGAAGGTCTAGGTTCAAGTAGTCATTTTGGTAGATAAAGTTGAGTAAACAGTTAGATGACATCATATTTTACACATGTGAAGGTTTTAGGAGTAGTTTGATATATAGATGTATTCCCCTATATGAGGAGATCATATGGTCCAAGTTTCAAGTTTGGACATTGAGTGTAGCAAAATTTATAATAGTTCAATGTTTGCCTCTTAGATAGAGTTCACTAAGTTTCTATACTTAGCCAAATTTGCAAGAGGAGATCTAACAATGAGTGTTTAAAAGATCTAACAATGATCATCTAATATGATAGATAAAGATCTAATGGTGAACATCTAATATATATGAATATCTAATGGTGCACATTAAATCATGTAGATAGAGATCAACAACATGATTCAAAGTCAAATAATCAATGATTTCACATGGGACTACCAAGTGGCACAAACACGTTAACTGAATGGAGCAAGGGTGCTCAGAAGGCACACAATGGTGCTAAGTGTATTAATCACATATACCTATGCCAAAGATCAATATTCAGAGTTTAAAGAGTTAAAGATAGGAAGCTCATGAGGAGATTGATGAAGCGTATTTATTCAAAGTTTATAGGGGACACAAGATGATGACAAGTTCAGATGTTTTGTATTTACATAGTGACTGTTGGAATTTAAATATTCAAATTTGTGAAGAAAACTAGTGATGGGTTTTTGATCTATATCTTGAGCATATGGCATAATTTGATGGTGGTGTAAAAGGAAAATTTTTAGAGGATTTAAAGGAATATCCAAAAAATTTGGTTTAGAGGTTTGATTATCTATATAAATGCATTTATTATAGTTAAAAGCTGACTATTTTTTCATTCATAGTATAGAATAATGTTTGAGTAAATTGTGTATTTATAGAAGAGTGTTTTGGTGGGATTAATCACCTGAAAATGTCATAAGGGTCATGTGAAGTAGACCAATGAATTTGTAATAAATATTATGTTCTTAATTTTCTTGTTGAAATGTTGAAGGGGTAATAGGTCTCCATGAGACCTATAAGGGCTACAAAGGCCTAATTGAAAGGCGTAGTTGCTTAAGTGTGACCCATGGATGCTATGACTATCCTATAAGGATGTTATTGAGCTATGTGTTATCATGATAGAAGTATTAAGGGTTAAGACAAATATTATGGATGACCTAGAAGTTGATATTCATGAAGACTTTATAAAGAGTGAAGACCAAGGTAATGATTTTTATACTTGGATGTGGAAGTGTTGAGAGAGCAAAAGATAAAGATGAAGGAAAGAGATTAGAAGGAGTCTACTCAGTGGGTGGACTGAGTACAAAGCAGATTGAGGATGAGTGAAGAAGACTAGAGTGATCCAAAAGGGGTGTTTGGATGCATTGCTTTGATGAGAAAGTTTGAGGGTGTGTGATGAATTAAAAGAGAGAGTACAGTTAAAAAAGTGTGGAATTGAGTGAAGGAGAGAAATTGTGGAAGTGAAAGTATAGGTTAGTGAGGACCATTAGGGTATGATAAAAATTAGACATGTTTATCTAATCAAGTTATAGGTCATTAGACCTAATAATCCTATAAGAGGTTGATTGAGTGAATAAGACCTAGAGGTTGTTTGAGAGAGATAGAAGGGTGGAGAAGAGTGAAAGAAAGAGAAGTCCATCATTAGATTTTTAAGACATTGGATCATATGTGGGGATCAGATTAGGTAGCTGAGTGGGTGATTGGTTTCCTATGGGGTTAGTTCTTCCTTATGGGATGGGTGTCTCACTAAATTAAGGGATGGGTGTTCCTTGATCAATTGGTGTTGGTCTAAATTTGGATCTTGTTATTATAAGACTATAGCCCATTTTGTAGGTTCCAGTGGGTTTTATTCTCCAAGAGGGTTTCCCACTAGATATTGTGTTATGTGTATGATCTTGCTTATCTTTCTTGTTTATTATTATAATGATGTGTATGCTTCATGAATAATTATGTTATTTGGTTAAGGGTTTGAAAGGATTAGAATTGAAGTTTGGATTATCTAGCATCATTGACTTAACCCCCTCTCAATGATTATACATCTAAAAATAATAGTTATATTAGTTTGAACCCCTGTGGTGAATTTAATACCTCCAAAAAATATATTGGTATCAATGCAAAGTTCATGTTGTTGTTCATTAGATGTGATAGCCTTAACAATATTTTTTTCATTCATTTATTGTTATATATAAAAATGCATCATGCATTTGTGGGTTCATTTTAAGATATTAATCTAATTCCCTTTCATCTTTGTCATGAATCAGATTTGTTAGGAAGTCAACATATTTATTTCCTTTATTATCATCCTATTAGTGGGAAAATTTGTTAGGGGACAAATTATTGCATTTGCATCAATAGTGTATGGAATACAGTCCCTGTCCTATTAGAACGTGAAGCTACCTTTATTGAAAGCCAAAAAAAACTATTGAAAGTGAAACATTTACAAATAAAAATGTACAAATAATGGGGTAGTATTTTTAACCTAAAAGTATGAAAAGGAATTTTTAACAAAGAATATTTAGAGAGAGAAAGAGAGAGCGAATGTTTTAGACACCACATTCATCAAGTTAAACATTGAGACTTAACAAAGGCGTCAAAGGAAAAATTGACATCAAAAGAGGAAATCTATTTCATTCAATGAGTTGAAAAGACATATTTATATCCTTAAGAATATGAAACATACACCAGAAAGATACCTAACACTAATAACAAAAATAAGTAATACTTTGTATTTTTTAACAAAAACAATAAAATTATTACTTCTATTCCCATAAATATTTCACTTATATTCTAAATATCAATTACAATTCTAGACAAAAAATTGTAACATAATTTCTTGGCCTTAACAATTAAAAGATGATAAAAATAACAATTTAGAAGTGATGATCAAATACATTGAATTAATTATATATATATATATATATATAATATAATTCAAAAATAATTACTAACACATAGTTTAGAAGAACCTCTTTTTGTTGATTTTCATGGAGTAGAAAATCCAATCTCCCTTTTAAAAAAACTTTGCCTAAAATTTCTTTGTTTAGAACCCCTATTATGAGGGTTTATCTTGTATTTATAGGCTAAATGAGTGGTTATGGTGCATAACCAATTTTTTTGCCTTTTTAGGAAGTTGTAAAAATATCAACAATAAATTATAGCTTGAAAGGATGTGAAAGTGTTTTATCATTTTTACACTACTTGCAAAAGTATATCATCAATTTACACAATTTGAAGAAGCTAGTTGGAAAATTTACAAAAGATACAATTTTTAAAAGTAACAACATAAATTTTCAAGGAGAAATACAATTCTATAATACAAACTAGTTGAAAAATGAAGTGTGAAAAGAAAGATTTGGAATCAAAAGATCAACCATAATTTAATGAAGCTACTTCCAGTACTTGCTAATGCTGAGAATGATCTCAATCTTTTTATTGATTTATTGATAACTCCTTTTCTTTCATAAATTCATCAAATATCTTGAGAAATACTCTTATCAAATCTTCATTAGGACCATTTGTATACCTATATGCAATATCCACTGAATAGTTCAAATCTTTTATTTCCTAAAACTTCTTTTGACGTTTGTTTATCATCAAGTAAGATTATCTACATTGACATGATATTTGGCCAATTGATGAAGTATTTCATGATCAAATGAATACATGAGATTTACAACTTCTTGAAAGTACTTTTTGAATTCTCTGACCACAACTTCTATTTAAATAAGATTGATCTCTATCATTGATAAAATGACATTTCAACTTTTTGACTTTTTCATCAATTTCTATCATTATGTCTCTCTGAAGTGACCTTAAACGTTGAGATTTTTGACACATTCTTGAAGTGATTGGATTCTAAAATTTTTGGCACAAAATAACTCAATCTTATAAATAATTTTTTTTTTAATGACTCCATCAATAATATTATGAGAGGGAAATTTTGAGAAAATCAATCAATTTAGAGATAAACTCTTCCCAGTTTTGTATTTCCTCTGTATACTCATTTTCTATTTTGTTATCTGTTCACATTCTGACTAGACTTCATAAACCATTATCATGGTAGCAAAAATTGTTGAAACTCCCTAATCAATGATCTTCTCGATTCAATCTTTTATTGCATTACTAATTTGGCCTATTTCTTTTGTTTTCTCCAATGTTTAAACATGAAGACTTGACAAAATAATTATTCGCTGAACTAGTCTAATCAACCTCTGTATTACTGAATTCAACTCCTCCATTTTTTATTTTAATTTATTTTTTATTGTTCTATCTTTGTCCATTTTATAAAAAATAATGTCCATTACCAATTGCATTGTTTCTTTATCCCCTCTCTAGTAGATTTCTCCAAATTAACTCCTCATTTATGATAGTCCTCAACTTTGATCTCTGATTTATCTTTCTCAACTATATAAATTGATACCTCTACATATTTTTCTCCTCTTTCATCTGCTACCATTCATGATATGGTTATTGCTTTTCTTGATATTTTAAAAAAAGGAATTGCAATTATTAGGGTACCAAAATCAATCACGTCAGGTTTAATAATTTTTCTTCTTTTGTTTACTACTATGGATAATTAATCTGATGTTGTTGTGCTTAAAAAAGGAGGTGAGATAAAAGTTAAGATTTATGGGTCCAATATTGTTAGGAAAAAATAAGGTGTTATTTTAATTGTTTTACCTTGAAAAGATGCTTATCCTTATTTTTGTTTGCTAATTACATCAATTGGAGTTCTTAGAGAGGAAATAATAGGAATTTTAGGATTTGAGAGAGAATACGAAATAAGAGTGACTTTTTATAGTGGGTAAACAAATTGTATAGGGAGAAATATGTCATTAGAAGTAATGAATTGCTGAGTTGTATTTTATACAATCTCTTAAGATTGTAAAAAGCTATCAACAAGAACTTCTTTAGAAATTGAGGGAGAAGGAGAAGAGGAGAGATTTTGACCTAACCTTTTTATCTCGAGATTTAGTTACCTTTGAGATGAAATATACTTTTGGATAGTTTCTAGTTCTTGTGCTTTTTCTGTCATTAGGAGTTTTATACTTAGATCTACTTCATTTACTTTCTCTATTTTACCAAGTTATTTAAAAACTACCAAATTCATCTTCTATATGAGGTGTAGAGAAATTGATATTCCTAACATCAATTCCTTTAATCCTTAATAGAGAGTCCTTTCAAGCACTGCCCTTGTTATACTTTTGATAGAAGTAGATTATTTCTTATCCCAATGAACTATAGGTAGTGGTTTTGTTTCAATACTGTCATTTTTAAAAATAAGATCCAACTTGACTTCATCATCGACCAATTGCTTTGGTATTTTTGGTATGCCATATTTGACTATCTATTTCATGGTAAACCATGAATAGTCCCTAATTCTGACCATTTTTTTATTGTCATAATCCATCAAATAAACTTCAAAATGTGAGAGATGTTAAAATTAAGACCCAAGATTTTATTCAATCAAACCCCTTATATCAAATGCAAAACTACTTTCAAAAATTTTGAGATTGAAATGGGACAGATTTTATTCCACTATTTTATCTTTCATTAATGATGGACAAGTGTACTCACCAATATAATTTGAAAATTTTACCCCTATTCTATGTCTACCTCTAAAAAACTTGTACATTTCAATAAGTTGTCTCACTAGCTCCATTAATACCCACTTATCATTGACATACCATGGAAGCATGTATGTAGCAATTTCACAGTCACTAATCCTCAAATAACTAAAAGTTAGGAATTGTATGAACCAAGTTCTCCATTTGGCTATTTATATGGTAGCTACCATTGATATCATTGTGTTGAAATGTTCTTTCTCAAACAATTGAATGACAAATTGAAGGAAACAATCATTTACTCTCCTGAAGTATTGAGTGCTTTCTTTCAATGTAAGTTAGGGATAAAAATCATATTCTTTTATTTTTTATAAAGTGACCTACCATATGCAATCCATAAAAATATCTTTGACTAGAAACAACGTAGGCAAGATAGGAGGTCATATAAAATTTTGATGTAACACTTACATCTATTATCTGTTTATGGATTGTATCATTAATTAGTTATCCCTAATTGAAATATAGCCTATTTTTGTGAATGATCCAAATAAATCTGTATATCCATGTCTAAATTTTATTAGCTATTGGGCTCCCTAGTATTTTGTGTAATAGTGTTATTATATCATTTATCTCATTCTTGAAGTCAAATCTTGAAATATTCTTTGGGATTCATGTAGAAGAGTGCCTTGGTTTGATGAACCATTTATTGTTGACTTGCATAACACATGAGATGTTATTATCATCCCAAAAACTTTGGAAAAAAATAGGAGTTGAATGCACAAAATATTCTCTATTTAGAAGATGCAACATACTATTTATGTGATTGAGAGCTAAGCTTGCCACTAATTCACCCTATGGATTTATCACTTCCCTTATTTTTGAATAATAGTGCTTTGCCATGAGCAAAACTAATTCATGAGTTGCACTAAAATTGTAAAAGCTACAACTTGTACCATTCAACTATCAAAAATACTCTGTTCAAAGTTAGTTTTGAGTACTATATTCATTCTCTTCCAAAATTCATCTAAGTCAATATGACCTAGATAGATATCTGAAATGTTCTCCACATTATATTCCAATGGTGAAAGAGGTATTACTCCCTAAAACTAGTATTTAATACTTGCTTTGTCTTTGTTTGGAGTTTTAGAGTAGTGGATGAAAACATTGCTTTTGAAATAAAATAGACAGTCAGAAGGTATTCACACAATGATAGTTTATTGGTAAATTTTGACAAAATAAAATAACTTTAAACAAAATAAGTTATTTAATTACATCTAAAAATTACACCCATAGCTTCACCTGTGTAAATTTGCTTCACTTTGACATCACCCTTTTTATGAGGCCATAATATATTCATGAAGAAACACAAAAATCTTTTGGAAAAATGCCTTAGAAAATAATTCAACACTAATTTGGCCATAAATTTGCTTTAGTACTTATTTAATATCATTCAATGAATTTAACCACTTGTTCAATTATCTTTCCTCATCCACATGGCAAGGAGAAATTTTATTGTAATGCACAACTTCTTACATGAAAGAAGAAATCAAATTAATTTGAAATTTTTACATCCTTGATTTTTTCATTTATGAATTTTACTTCCCCTAGAGTGTCATACAATTGTAATGAGCAAAAATAAAATTTAATTGTTCATTTTCTCTTTTATTTATCTTTTTATCCATATGAAATGGTTGCACAATCTCACTTGGAGACTGGAAAAAATAAAAATAAAATTATGTTTCTTTTTTTTGGGTAACTACGCCCCTTTCCTTAGGCCGTACAACCTCCTTATGCATCCAGGTAGATAATTTTTTTTTTAGTTTATTGATTTCCCCTATGATTTTGGTGTTGCACAACTCTATTTGAAGGGTAAAATAAAATGAAATTTGATCAAGTTCAATCACCTCTTGGTTAAAAATATTATTCAGAGCTTTTGCATGTAATTTAAGGTTTTGATATTTGTTTTGAAATTTTTGGGGAAGAAGAATCTTCATTTTCATGTCTCAGAGAAATATCTAGAGCAATTGCATGATAGTGGGATTTAAAAATTGAATTGCATATTTTAATTAAAATAAATATGTTATTTTTTGATTTTACAATTTTACTACATGTAAAGGTGGAAATACAAAATTACACGATTTAAAAAATATTTAGGCAATTTAGTGAAGCTCAGAGAAAAATATAAAGCACTTGCATAGTTTGAAAGAAGATAATGAGACTTTTACATATTGCAGAAGTAGTTGAAAGATTTATACATCACACATGAACTTCAATGGACATTTGCATGGTTTGAGAAATAATATTTTTTGCTTGCAACTTTGATTTTTAAATTAATTAATTAATTAATAAAAATTAATTAATTAATTTACAATTTTTTGAAATTAAAAATTTTAGATCTAAAATAAAATTAGCCAAAAATTAATTCAATTTTTGCTAATTTTTAAATTTTCAAAAACTGTGACAACACATACACAATACTTGTTTATTTCATTATGATTATGAGGAAAATTAAAAATCAAGGTTGACATAATTATGAAGGGTAGATGCAGGATAATGGAGGATAAAAGGGGGGTCTTAAAGTGAAACTTTTTTTTCTTAAAATTTAATAATAATTGAACTTGGAGAGAATGTTAGAGACACTTGAAAAAAGAATTTGACAATGACATAAGAACACGAATTATAGAATTTTGATTGTACTATATATATATATATATATATATATATATATATATATATATATATATATATATATATATTTTCAATACCTAGAGGATAAAAGTGTGTGAAATATATGCATTTATGAAAATAGGTTGCTCATTTTTGAAAAACGATAAGGAGATTGCACGTGTATGAATACACTTCTTTTGAGTAAATGAATGAATTTTTATATGAAACTTCATATATGGATAGGTAAAATGTCTAATATTGTTGAGAATATTTTTTATGAATTTTATAACACACACACACACACACACACACACACACACACACACACACACACACACACACACACACACAATAATTTTACAATTTAAGACAACTATAAAATTGAAACTATAAGTGTATGAACATAATTTTTTGACCTTAATTTCATGGAAATCAATTTTTTTAAAGAATAGTTGATAATGTGTAGATTATTTAGATATAAGTTTTATAAATATTTGATTAATATTTAAAAAATTATAAAAGTATTTGTAACAAGATGCATATATTCCATAATGAGGTATATTGTGTAGAAATTAGGTAATAATTACAATAATAGTTTAACATTAAAAAAAATTATATATTTGAAAACTATGTTTTCCCCTCTACAAATTCATATATTTTTTTTAAATAATAAAATATGAGTGATTATATGGGTAAAAAAATATGGAAAAGACATATTTTTTTTACAAAATTAAATAGACTGGTTCATGACAGGGTTTGGAGTAGGTTCACTCCGAAGTCTAAAACCAAACCAAATTTAAAGTGAAAAAGTCAATTTTTTTTGTGAAATTAAAAAGGGCGTACACCCTTTGAGGACCTACCATTTTCATAATAAATGGTCAGACCATTGGATTTGCAAATCATAAAAGGAGTGCATGCTTTTCAGAATCACACATGCCTTTTGTGATTCATAGATTTGTCTTCATTCTCACATTTTTTTTTTACAAACTTCAAACTAGTTTTTACTACTATGATCATGTAAATTCTACATTCAATTTGTCTCAATCACTAAAAATTATTTAAATTTTATTCTACAATTGACTTATTTCAGTAAAGATAAATAATGAGGTCAAGAAGTCATTGCAAAATACCAAATAAAGAGCTAACAAATGAGGAAATTGAAGAGAAGAGAAAAAATGAAAGAAAAATACAAGCCGATAGGAGAGCATCCATAAGATATTCTAGGCAAGGTGAAAGTACTTCATTCACACCATGTAATATTTCAAATGAAAATAACATGCCCAATTCCATGAAATTTAATTTAGATGTCTTTAGATGAGATAAAAGAACTTAATCAATTCTTATTGGATGATGAAATTTAAAATGTAGAGTATGTAAGTAATAAAATTGTAATGAGTGATGAAACATATGGAAAAATACAATATAATAAAACATTTGTCTATAATGAAGTTTTTGAACATGATTATAATCAAAATCAAGTAATGACCCCAATTCATGGCTCTCCTAATGAAGAGAAATTCACTTCACCTATAGGTTATAATGTTCCTAGCCAACCATGTAATATGATTTGTATGGTTAAAGTGGTAACACAATGCAATTTAATACAAAATATATCTCCTACACCCATACCTCTAAGGATAATGTGATGAACACCAAGGTATTTGGTTGAAATAGATGAGAAAATAATATAACCTATGGAAGATAAAATGTCAAAAAGATCAGTTCAACATCATATTTTAACATGGGACTATGAATTTGAGAGTAAAAGTCATACAAAATGATGTCAACTATTTGTTTAATTAATGAAAATACAAAAAAGTGCCCTATGATGCATAATTTAGGTTTAAGAACAAGCAATATAGATGGAATAAGTAAGGCAATAGTAAATAATCTATTTAATGCATTTAATGCAATAGGCAATATAAGTTGAAAAAGAAGATAGTAATGTGGCAAAAGATGAGTATTAATAGAATATATAGTGAGTAAGCAAACATTTAAAACTCAAATTCTTAGTGAAACAAGTAAATCCTTGAATTTAAATAGAAAAACTATGATAAATACCATAAAAATAATAACAAGGCTTCATGATTCTTTACTCATGGATTGTTGGGTGTTTAGTGGTAGACTCCCACAAAATGATAAGGTATTAGTTGAAGGAACAAGACATTTGATTGATTTTTTTTGGCATGAGAACACAAAGTTCTCATCTAATTTAAAATATGTTGTTAAAAGAAGAAAATGTTTAAAAAACCATGAGGCACATGTAAAATATTTCTTGGACATGACCCAAACATAATTTTATAAAAAAATTATTGAAAAATTTAATGGCCAATTATTAATTAGCCAAAGGTCATTTAAGATGTGCAAGACTTTTTATGTTAAAATCAACCAAGCCCACACAATGTGTTTTTGTAGGGTGCATGTTGAATTTACTATGTATTTTGATGTTTTTCATCGTATACATTGTACTTTACATGATGATGATATTGTCGAGGAATGTATGGTGGATTCCCCACCTAAAACATTAAGAGAATTAATCTAAAGTCTTTTATGTCAAAGACCAGAGGAAAAATTGTTTTTAACAAATAATGTTTAGATGGAACATGTAATAGTTGTGGTGGTTTGTCAAAATTTTCCAGCTGTATACATGAGGAAATTTCACATGAATTTGTAAAGTAACTAGTTGATTATAAGAAGTACAAATATGTAAAATGTGTTAAAATATGAAAAAGAGTCATCAAGATGTGATTTAGTTATGACCAAAATTTTTATATCTGATTTTATGTTTGAATTCAAGAAGAATATTATCTACCAATATGTAAGACACACACAAATCAAAATTATAAGATAATCAATTCAAGCTATGCAAGGACAACTTCTCAGTTGGCACCATTATTTTGGTTGTGAACTTTGTTGAGAACTACATGCAACAACCATAAAATGAGGTTCAATCCCAATATTATAATTCAATTCAAGTTGGAATTTTCATGTATATTACATTTAGACATGCACTTGATAGCATAAATGACAATTTTTTTGAGGGAGTACCAATTTTATATTAGCAATAACATATCCTATTCTTCAAAGTTTGTCCAAGGTTATTTTGAGATATTTTTAGGAATATGAATGCAAGAGAAATCATGTTTAATACACACTACATTTGGTCAAATATGTTGTAAATTTTAAGAGTTTACACAAAGAAAGAGCCAAACAAATATATTAATTCATAAAATAATAATATATTCATGTAATCTAATATTATACATTCCATGAGATTACATATTTATAGGAATTATATTCCTATATTCTCTCCACTAATTTCTCAATCTAAATATCTCACACTAAGAACATACCTAAATATAATATATTATTATAACAAATAACAATATATCTTAATAACAATAATATAATCTAACCTACTGTATTAACCATATGGTTGTAATAACTATTTACTATTTACCTCTCAATAAATATCACCTATTACTATTTAACATCCCAATAAATATTCCATGTAAACATTATCTGTAACATTCACCCCCATAATGTTGACATGGTACAACATAACTCTTACTACAATGTGTTTCAAAGGCTTGTCTCATAATTTGGATCAAAGAAAGGCATGTAAACTTCCAACGTACTGACTATCTTGCTGCACATGACCACAACTATGTGAAGGAACACATCCTGTATTTACTCCATGAAAAGAACATACTCGACATTCCACTGGTGGATCATTTTCATAAAGAAGGAAGGTAGTTACAGGACCACTACACTAGTAAGAGTTTAACTACCTTTTTACATCTGTGGTTTTCTATATCAACCACCAACCCTTTCCAAATCTATGAGTGTTGAAATAAAGTTTGAGACACAATCTACAATGTTTTCTACTAGGAGTTAAAACATTAAGATATTGTTTACATCTTCTACACACCAAACTAGAACTAAAAGAAAACACACACTAAATGTCAAATTTGATCTTATAAGAAATCAAATTCTTACTTGTAGCCACTGTGTATGATTATGTCACTCAATCTCATACAATAAAGAAGACTGCCACTACCACTAGTAGTGTTCCTTGACTTTAGTCAGTTTAGTTTTGAATGGAAAATGAAATATTACTCTATGTTCCCCTCCCAAAATGTGAACATTTTCAAAAAACAAACACACCACATAAATGAAAATCAAATATACACCACACAAATGTGCCACCATAATATATCAACAACCTCATCATTAGTGATGAATGAGAGGTGTGAAGATCTTCCTACCTCTATTTACCTCCTTCCTCTAGTGGGTTGTTGATCACTCAATAAATGTGTCAATGAAGCTCAACTACATGTTGCTTTTATGAAATGGGTCCCCCGCACAAGACTAACATGTTCATTGGATGTTAGGTATGCTCGAAAATACATCTGTAAGGATTTTTTTAAAAAGTTTTACAATTTAACTTTTTGACAAATGATGACATAATGTACAAAATGACTCTTGATTCAATAAATATTAAATTAATTAAAAACTCTAATTACTATATGCTTATGAACAAACATAAGAGAATTACAAACATTAAAAATAAGCTTATTAACTAGAAAATAATAATCAATTACTTTCCAACAAAAACAAATACAAAACCATAACATTAAAATGAATAAATCTTAAAAATTTACAAATATTTTCTCCTAAATATAAAATGACTATAAAAATAACTTAATAAACTAATGGATGGACTAACATGGTGACATACTGTATAAATGTTTTGGTGAAAATGGTGGGATCTTCTAGTTGGACTCTTTCAATGCTATGTGGCAAAACATAGTTGATGTAAGTGCCAAATAGGTTTCAATGTTTACAAGAGATAATCTAGCTCAAAAAATTTTGCCATATACAACTGCATTATGTTTAGATGCATAAAAATCTTCACACTTATTAGCATAAAGTTGAAAAATTTAATCTAAGTTGGGCAAAACCAGCTTGATTTCTCCAATGCTGTAGATGCCACAAAGAGTGCATCTAGATTCAACTATGATAAACTTGATGCTAAATTAAAATTGAGAGAAACCACAGATGATGATGGATCTAATTTAACATATGGACTGGTCATCCAAATGCATTAGTGAAGGCTCAAATAGCTACACACTTGACAACCTAGAAGTAACGCTAGAATTCATAAGGTGTCAACTATATACTATTGGTGTTACTCCACTTTATAAAATATAGGGAGATCTAAAATTTTTATATATTTTTAATGAAAAATATATAAACAACATAATGTTGTTGATTTTAAATATAGATTAGATGAGAGAGATCATGCTAAGATTTTTGAATATGGCAAATGAGTCACTGCTTAGTCATGAAGTGGATGGATATAGCTGCTTTGATACTACTATTGTAAATTGCAAGAGTTTACATAGAGAAAGAGCTAAAAAAATATCTTAATTCACAAAATAATAATATTTTATTCTAATCTGATATTATACATTCCCTGAGATTACATATTTATAGGAATTACATTCCTATATTCTCTCCACTGATTTTTCACTCAAAATATCTCACACTAAGCACATACCTAAATATGATATATTATTATAAAAAATAACAATATATCTTAACAATAATAATATAATCTAACCTACCATATTAAACATATGGTTGTAACAACTATTTACTATTTACCTCTTGGTAAATATCCCATGTAAATATTATCCGTAACAAGACAATTATGCAAGATAGTTTTAAATTTCTTGAATGTTTAACTAGTTAAGCATAATACATAAGAATAATGGGGTTCAACATTTTTGGAGCTTATTTTATGTTGGTCATGGATAAGGGGATCATTATGGTGAAAGTTTATGTATAAAAAAGCTCTTAAAAAAGAGCAGGGAAAATATAAGAATGGCACGAATTTGATCAATGCTAAAAGTATTGTGACTTGGTGTAATGATTTTTTTGTCATGGATCAGATAAATATTCTCATGTGCAAAGATTATTTTGGTTAATGGAGTAAAAATACAAGTCAATGTATGAATATTACACTATGGTATCTGGATTGAGTGTTTTCCTTTCTATTCAAAGCTCAAATTCTAGTTTATGGACTATTTATACTAGGGATATGCCATACTTTTATTCAATATGTATAGAATTTAATTAACATAAATGTGAGTTAAAATAATACATTGAAAAATGTTATTGTAGATCCATAACACTTGTAGAGAATAACCATTCACTCCAACAATTTATGGATCATGAAATGGTATCATTAGTTGAATTTGACCACATCTCAGATCTTGTGCAATTAGGTATAATTTATTTTTAATTTAAATGTAGCCTTAGTTCTATTAGTAATATCTTTATTTTTTCCTAGATGTGATCAAAAATTGATTATAATTTAAATTTAGGGCATTTTTTTTTGTAGTCATTGCACTTGAGGATAATGATGAGAGAAAAAACTACTACTTATGTTATTGTGTAGAGGCAAAAAAAAAAATTAACCAAAAATGTCATGGATGGAGAAGACCTAGTTTATCCCACTAGATCCATAATGGTTATAGGAACTTGGATTTATAGGTACTATCATAAAAAAATAAAACAAGTGTTATTTGAGGACTTTGAAACACACATGATGGTGCTTCATTATTAAAATTTGGTTATTTCTATGAATATTCAAATGATCAAATATTGTGGACAGCCTAACAACAAATTTTTGTGAAAAGTTCATGAATCCAAGCATGAAGAAATTCTTAAAACACTTAAAAATAGAGCTGATCCCAAAGGTATGTTGGATTGACTTGGTAAAATTAGTATGAAAAATTCATTTTGTATTTTAAATTAATATAGTTAACTTATTTGATTTACTGTATTTTAATTTTGAATTATTTTAATATTAAGTGTTTATTTCTATTTAAAATTTTTACTAAAAAATTTAATGTAGGTTAGTGGCACTAGATGAGCTTCCACCTTCATGTGGTTAGTGCTGTGAGTAGAGAATATTATCTTCTTGAAATAAATAGAAGTGAAAAAATAATACATTCCTCTATGCGATCTAGTCATTACTCATCTAAATAAAAAAACACACTAGACATACTTTTTATATTCCTTTTGAGGTTATCTAACTCAAGTAGTAGGTTTCACACTCTTCTCTAAGTCTATTTATTACAAAAAGAAATAAACATTACTTCTAGCCCTGGTGCCATAGTTAGTCACCTTAGTGAATATTTCACACAAAAGTTAGAATCTTAATGCCTCTAAAGGTTCTTGATCTTCTACTAGTGTTTTCTCATTCAATAAACAAGATTTTACCTTTATTTACATTTAATGTTTATAAGAAGTTATAAAAATTGTGTTTTAATCCTTTTTCTTATAAAACTTCTATCTCTAATGCAAAACTATTAGCAATGTTATTTTAATTCATGGAAAACTACAAGAAGTCTTGTAACTCATTTGGAGTTATTAACAAGGTCCGACTTATGTTCTTTTACCTTGAAAACTTGTAACTATCACAAACATGCTCTATTGTTGGTCATAACCATGTATACTTGCTTAGATACCCCTAGGAACATGCTTACATGAAAGTAATTAGGCATTACTCTAGTTTTATGCTTGAAAAAGGTATTAAAAGCTTCTCATGTCCATGTTTGACTGATCTATAAATGTCTTCTCACTTTAGGAAAAGGAGATTATCTTAAGGGATGAATCCAGTCAATTATAACATTTCATCCTAGGGCCCTACGGAGACCAGACAATCATTGTTTTAGATTTAAAATGATAATATAGACATGTCCACAAAGATAGTTCATCGATTGGGATAATGAGGTAGAAGCTATGCCCTCCATTGACAAGCTTTTGGCCCTTTAAGAGAGATTTGATTACAATAAAAAATTCCTTTCCATGTCTCATATATGTTGAGTGAGAGATAATCCTCTTAGGGTTAATAAGAGGACTCATCTATTCAAGTGTGGGAGTTGATGATTCATATCTATCCCTCATAATTATACTGCAACACATGATTAAAGTTTGGTTAGTTTTCTCACTTTGGGATGAGGAGATTCTCTTAAGAGACACGTCCAGTCAACTACAACATTCCATTCTAGGGACTTAATGAGACTGGATAAGAATTAATCTAACCTTAAAACACTTATCTATATGTGCCCATGAAGGAAATTTATTTATTGGGCTAATTATCTAGAAGCTATGCTTGTCACTGACAAGCTTTTGGCCCTTTAAGAGAGATTTGGCTATGAGAGAAAACTCCTTGTAGTATTTCATCCATGTTGAGAGAGATAATCCTCCTAGTTTTGATTATAAGACTTGTCCATGAAAGTTGAGAGTTTATGGTTCATATTTATTCCTCACAGTTCTCCTGCAACATCTGAAGAAAATTCACTTATTTTTCTCACTTTGGGACAAGGAGATTCTCTTAAGGGATACATCTGGTCAAATGTAACATTCTATCTTAGGGCCCTATCAAGACTGGAAAAGCATTGTTATAGCCTTAAAATTACCATTTGTATGTGTCTATGAAGATGATTCATAGATTGGGATAACAAGCCATAAGTTGTGCCTCCACTAATAAGCTTTTGGTCCTTTAAGAGAGATTTGGATGCGAGAGAAATTTTTTTGTCATGTCTCATCCATGTTTAATAATAAATTTTTTTCTTGGGGTTACTTAGAGGACTCATTTGTTCAAGAGTGAGAGATGATAGTTCATATCTATCCCTCATAATTATCTTACAACATGAAATAAAAGTTTTCTAAAAATTTCACTCAAGAATGAGGATATTATATAAGGGATGCATCCAGGTAATTAAAACATTCCATCCCGAGGCCCTAACAAGACCGAACAAACATTGTTCTAGTCTTAAAATTTGCATTTATTTATGTCTATAAAGATGGTTTTGTAGCTCCAAGAATCTGAACAGAACCACAAACATTTTATAGGGTACTAAAGCAAAATACTAAGAGGCTAGAAGGCTTAGGGGTTTTATGGATTATAGGAGATCTATAGTGGCTATCTAGTTTGTTGTCTTTCACCAAGCTATAAATAGACTTGTAAACTAGGTTGGGGCTAGCTTGAATAGGCACATAAAGTGTGCCAATTACTCTAATGGGTCCAACCACAATAAATCAAGTGGTTCAAACTAGATTATTGGTTGTATAAACAACATGAAAGTAACAATACTGAATGAAATGAGATAACCAATGAAATTTAAATATATCAATTAAGGGACTTTGAGGCCAAATGAGAGGCACTTTGTGTAACAAAGTTATTTTCAAGCAATGGTTCAAGAGCATGCTTATTCTATATTTGAGCTATCCTTCTAATTCAATACTATTATTGTCTATCAATACAATGTTCTAGTTTTAACAAGAGAGGGAGAGAATGCTTGAACAAGTATTCTAGTCTATTTTGAACATGTATATCTCTATTTATGCAATGAGTAAGGGTTACAAAGAGAGAAATGGTAATAAAAAAGGAATATTTAAAGAAATGAAATTATTTTTTGAACATATACAAATGTAATAAATGTTAAAAGCTACTCTAAGCAATATACAAAAATAACCATTTCACTAAAACAATTCAAACCCTATCATATACACTACACAAACAATGGAGTTTCACTTTGCATAAAAAGTGCCCTCAGACCAAGATCAAATATGGATTTTATATGTTCTACCAACCAAGAATCCAATTTAGTAAGCAATATAGGAGGAAGACCAAGCTGGGTGCAAGTTGAAGTCCAAACCAAGAGCCAAGAGCAAAGGAGGAGGTGAAGTGAGAACTTGCAATGATGTAAGATCTCCAACCAAGTACACAAATCAGTTGTAATTCCAAATGTAGGATCTTGGGATCAACCCACAAGGAATTAGGAATAATTGAGATCGGTAATGGAGTCTCCAAGCAATAGTGTAGCAGCATATGGGATTCTCTATCCCCAATCAAGCTCAAGAGTGCCAAGAATGAACCAAGAGAGATTCAAAAAGGCATGAGAGTCAAGAGAGGGAAGAAGAATAACAAGAGAGATGGATTGAGAAGAGAGAGAGGCCTAAATAAATGATAAAGAGACATATATCCTAACCCAAATCTACCAAATGACTTAAAAGTAGCTATTTTTAGCCGTTTAGCTTCAAATTGGGGTTTTTGCATCATTCTACCTAGGATATGGCCTAGGCCATGGATTTGGTGAAGGAAATTTATTACTTAGGCCATAGGTTTCCTTCACACATGCCATGGTCTAGGTCAAACTTTGACTGGGGTTGGTGAATAGGCTCTTAAGAGGCCCTGGGGGGTCTCCAAAAAGGCCTATCTTGCATGTAAAAAGCCCAATGTAAACTAGGGATGTATGAGGGGTAGGAACATGATACATGAGAGGTCCAAATAAGTGGCATATTTATCATAGTAGGATGTATAGGGTTGGTAGTCTGCTCATGAGATGATGTATAATCATAGGAAGGAGTAAGGTCATGGGAAGTATAATTATAGGTAGGGCTTTAGGATAGAGTGTTGCAGTTGACTAGATGCATCCCTTAAGAGAATCTCCTCATTCTAAAGTGATAAAACTAAGTGAAATTATATCATGAATTTTAGGATAAATATGAGGTCTAGAGACGAATCATCAACTCCCACACTTGTATGGATGAGTACTCTAAGTAATCATAGGATAATTATCTCTCACTTGACATGGATGAGACATGGCCCAAGTAGTTTTCTTGCACAACTAAATCTCTCTTAAAGGGATAAAATATTATCAGTGGGGGCATACGTTATAGCTTGTTATCCCAATAAATGAATTGTATTTGTAGACACAACTAAATGGGTGTTTTAAGGCTATAACAATGCTTGTCTAGTCTCAGTAGGGTTTGGGATGAAATGTTATATTTGACTAGATGCATCCCTTAATAAAATATTCCTATCCTTAAGTGAAAAATTTGAGAGAACTTCCATTGTGAATTTTTGGATAACAATGAGGGATAGAGACAAACCATCATCTCTCAAAATTTCTTGGATGAGTCATCTAAGGAATCCTAGGAAAATTCTCTCTCACTTAACATAAATGAGACATGACAAGGAGTTTTATCTCATAACCAAATATCTCTTAAAAGGCCAAAGATTGTCAGTGGGGCATAGATTTTGACTCGTTATCCTAATAGATGAATCATATTCATAGACACATCTTGATGGGTATTTTAAGGCTATGAAAATTCTTGTCTACTCTCAGTAGGTCCCCAAGACAAAATGTTACAATTGACCAGATGGATCCCTTAAGAGAATCTCCTCATCCCTAAAAGAGAAAACTAAGCAAACTTCTATCATGCATTGTAGGAGAACCATGATGGATAAAGATGAACCATCAACTTTCACACTTTCATGGATGATTCTTTTAATCAACCTAGGAGGATTCTTTCTTATTTGACATGGATGATAAATGTAAGGAGTTTTCTCTCACAATCAAATTTGTCATAAAAGGTCAAAAGATCATTAGTAGGGGCATAGTTTTTAGATTGTTATCCCGATCGATGAACCATATTCATGGATGTATTAGGATGGGAATTTTAAGTTTAGAATGACTGGTATCTAGTCTTAATTAGGACCCAAGAGTGAAAGTTGCAATTGACTAGATGAATCCCTTAAGAGAATCTCTTTATCCCTAAGTGAGAAATATGAACAAAATTATGTCACATGTTACTAGAGAACCATAAGGGATAGAGATGAACCATCAACTCCCAAAATTGTAAAGACGAGTCTTATAAGAAATGCTAGGAGGATTCTCTCTCACACAATATGGATGAAACATGGAAATGAGGTTTTTCTCATAGCTAAACCTCTCTTAAAGGGCCAAAAGCTTAATAGTGGGGGGCATAACTTTTGGATCATTAGCCCAATCGAAGAACCATCTTTATGAACATATATGGATGGGAATTTTAAGGCTATAAAAATGTTTATCTGATCTCATTAGGTTCTCTAGATGGAATGTTACAGTTGAATAGATGCATCCCTTAATAGAATATCCTCTTCCCTGAGTAAGAAAACTAAGAAATTTTTTATCGTACTTTACTAGAGAACTATAAGGGATAGAGATGAATCATCAAATCTCACAATTGCATAGATGAGTCATATAATCAACCTTAGGATGATTCTCTCTCACTCAACACAAGTAAGACATAATAAGGAGTTTTCTCTCACAACTAAATCTCTCTTAAGGGGTCAAAAGCTTATTAGTAGGGGGTATAACTTCTAGACTATTATCCTAAATGATGAACCATCTTCATAGACATATTTGGATGGGAATTTTAACTATATAACAATACTTATTAGATCTTGATAGGTCCCCATGATAGAATGTTGTAGTTGACTAGACACATCCCTTAAGATAATATCCTCATCCTAAAGTGATAAAATTGAGTAAACTTTCATAACACATTGTAGGAAAATCATGAGTGATAGGGAAAAATCATTAGATCATAAAATTTCATGAAGGATTACCTTAAGAAACCCTAGGAGGATTCTCTCTCACTTGACACAGATGAGACATAATAAGGGTTTATCTCTTGCATCTAAATTTATCTTAAAGGGCCAAAAACTTGTCAGTGGGGGCCATAGTTTCTGGCTCATTATGCTAATCGATGAACTATATTCATAGACATGTTTGAATAGGTATTTTAAGGCAATAAAAATTCTTATGATTCCTTTGTAGGGACCCAATTTATAATATTTCAATTGACTGAATGCATCCCTAAAGAGAATTTCTTCATCCCAAAGTGAGAAAACTAAGCAAACATATGTCATTCGTTGCAAGAGAATTGTGAGGGATAAAGATGAATCATCATCTCCCACACTTGTAGGATGAGTCCTCAATGCAATGCTAGGATTATTATCTCTCAATCAATATAGATGAGAGATGGAAATAAATTTTTTCACGTAGCCAATCTCTATTAAAGGGCCAAAATCTTGTCAGTGAAGGTATAGCTTCTAGATCATTAGCCCAATCGATGAATAGTATTTACAAACATATTTGGATGGGAATTTTAAGGATATAATAAAAATTTTAAAATACTGGAAGGGCCTTTAGATAGAATTTTGTAGTTGGCTAGATGTACCCTTTAAGAGAATATCCTCATCCCTGAGTGAGAAAACTTATTGAACTTCTATCACATGTTATAGGAGAACCATGATAGTTAGAGATGAATAGTCAACTACCACACTTACATAGATGAATCATATAATAAAAACTAAGAGGATTATATCTCACTCAATATGGGTGATACATGAAAAGGATTTTTTCTCTCATATCTAAATCTCTCTTAAATGGCCAAAAGCTTGTTAGGCATAACTTCTGTATCATTAGCCCAATTAATGAAATGTCTTTGTAAACACATCTAGATGGGAAATTTAAGGTTAAAAAAATTATTTTTCAATATCAGTGGGGCCCTAGGATGGAATATTGCATTTGATTATATGCATCCCTTAATATAATCTCCTCATCCCTGAGTGATAAAATTGAGTGAACTTCTATCATGCATTGAAAGAGAACCTTGAGGGATAGAGACAAACTATCAACTCCCACAATTGTATAGATGAGTCCTCTAAGCAACCTCAAGAGGATTTTCTATCACTCAACATGGGAAATGTATGATGAAGAGTTTTCTATCACAATAAAATATCTTTTGAAGGGCCAAAATCTTATCAGTGGGGGCATAACTTCTATCTCTTTAGCCTAATTAACAAATTTTCTTCATAAACACATCTATATGGGTATTTTAAGGCTAGAAAAATGCTTGTATGGTCTTGATAGGACCCTATGAAGGAATGTTGTAGTTGACTAGATGCATTCCTTAAGAGAATCTCCTCATCTCAAAGTGATAAAATTGATTGAACTTTTATCATACATTGTAAGAGAATCATGAGGACTAGAGATGAAGCATCATCTCCCACACTTATATCTATGAGTAGTAACCGTAGGATAATTATATCTCATTCGACATGGGTGAGACATGACAAGGTGTTTTTGCTCATAATTAAATCTCTCTTAAAGGACTAAAATCTTTTTAGTGGGGGACATAGTTTCTAGATTGTTAACCCAATTGATGAACCATATTCATGGACA